>MNCI01027754.1:374637-452615 GCA_015680685.1 Gnetum montanum
AATCTCTTTAAGATAAGTCATCTATAGTTTACACATAACGCAATCGTTTCATTTTACACAACCGCATGCTGCAACAACACACACACATACTCACATTAACTACTGAGTTTATTTGGAGGTATCTGGGCCTTGGTGTTGCCAGAGACCAGCAGGCACCTAAATCCTGTTCGAGGACACTCATTGGCGGTCGCGTCCCAAATGGTTGCCAACAAATACATTTTGAAGTTAATACTTTTATATTTATATCATTTCATAGATAATTTAATAATGGATTTTTTTTTCAAACATTATCATAAGTGAAATTGAAATTGTGTGAGATAAAAATTGTAGTATTTCTATGCTTACAATTTTTGGTTTTTTTGATGTTACTCATTTATAATATGCTTTATAATTAGTTTTTTTATTCCATTTTATTTCCTTTTACTTTATAGAATTTTGTTTATATATGGTTGTAGCCCAATCAATGGCTTCTTATTTAATATCTATCAAAACCCATTAAACCCTTGGAGACAATACCTTAACTAAATTGAGTATGATAAGTGTAAAGCCTATTTTAAAGCCCAAAATTCTTACCATTCTCCTTACCCATATCTTCTTAAAACACTTTGTTAAATCGATGATCCAACCAAGATAGAAAATTGAAAAAGTTCTAACTATGCTTTCTACCTTCAAGTTGTGAACTAGAAACTAGATTGCTTTCAGAGAATGCTAAGTGAGTATGTTAGTTATGAAAAGTCTAAGAGACTAATGATGATGAAATATGATTGAGGAAAATAAGGAACCTAATGAAGATCATGTTAATAGATATATTGTTTTATTATAGTAAAAGTTAGTCTCTCATGAAATTCTTTTTTATCTAGAAGAGGCCAAGATAATCAGTAGCATTGAGAAGACATCATATGCCTTGTGGACTAGCCCCATCTATCCATTAGTAACTCCATGATCTATTGGGCTAAAATATTTTTCAGAATTTAAGAAGTTTACAAGAGAAGAGAATTCTAAGCTTCATGTTTGAAAGTTTACTACTATTTGCAAATTCCATCATAAGTTTCCATTAAAAATATTATATCTATTGGAGAAGTCTTTCATAAAGCATGCATTGAATTGGTATAACTACATTCCAAAGGCATTAGTTAGATATATATATATCATATGTTTCAGTTGCTTATATTTTATTATTCTATCAATATTCCTATTGTGATCTTTATGAGATTTAATGAACCATTTTTGAACATCAAACCCAAAAACTATACATGATCACATCTAATTAAACTCCCAATTTCAAACCTAATGAATATAAAAAGGAATAAACCACTAAAACTTCTATCTTAAACATGCATGAAATGAAAATATGCATGAATACAAGATTATGGACACATAAGCCACAAGTTCACATAATTTAGGAAGTAGTAAGTCTCTCCACCCTTAATAATTATTGCAAAGCATGAGGCTCTACAACCTTTTAAACCTCACCTCAACTCAACAAGATGAAGTTACAATTGCCCAAGGGACAAATACAAATGCCCAAGGAAATTACTCAGATGGTTGAAAGGTCTTCTTAACATTCAAGAGACATGCAAAAATGACCTTAAAAGTTACAATTACATTGCTTTTATAGTATTTTATAGGTTCACATTCAAGTCTCTATTCAATTTAAAATTTTAAACATTTTAAAAAACTATTTTGGTTGCATGTTGCGAGTTGCAAGGTGTTGTACACATTTGTAGCCTATCTTGGCTGTGACTTGCTATGGGTTGTAGTCACTCATAGCTTGTCTTGGCTACATTTTACTATAAGTCATACCATGATCATAACCTAATTAAGTTAGAAAACATAAAAACCACTTCATTTTTAGTGAAAGCTCATTATTAGTCACAGTCTCTCATAGTTTGCACTATAGTTGAGAATTCATGAGAGTCACCTACTCATAGTTTGGGTGATTGTGAGGCACATGTTCCATGTCATAGCGATCTCTTGCAAGCTGTAGGAATCTTGCAATTCTAGATTAGAGCTAGATAATCACTAAATAATTAAAAGTTTGAGCTTATTACTAGCCACTATGGATTGCACCTAGCTCTTAGTCCCTTGTTGCGATACATTGCAAATCACACCTATCTATAGTTGCCTACTGAAATAGCTAAAACATATCAAATGAATCCTAATTGACTCCAAATTTAACACACTAACTCCCTATGATTCATATAGTAGAAAGATAGTAAAAAATTACAACTTGGAATTTGAGATATTCTTAAACCAACTCTTCCATACTTTAAAAATTGAGCTTAAGTGATGATACCCCACTCAAAAAATTACATGTCATACATCCACATAATATTATTAGTATTTTGATCCTTTGAATGAGTTAGGCAATTAATACTCTTGGCTCTCCTTATGCTTGAAGCCTTCCTTTTCTTTAAGATAATTGCTTTTCTCTCCTTGGAAGACTTAGGTTTAACAATGGTAGCCTTCAACTACTTCATGTTTCTTTCTAATGTTTGATCATTATAAGACCCATGATAATAAGTTAAATGTTTAGCATTAAACCTAAAAAAACATGTTAAAATCATTAGACATCAAAATTTTAAAATGATTTTTATTAATTTTGGCCTTGATTTTGAAAGGCCTTTCCTTCTTGGCTTTCAATTTGGAGAAAGTTATTTCTCTCATTCTCTTCTTCTTCAAATGGATTTAAATAAGAACCTCAAATTTAAACTCTCTCTTACTATCATTCTTAAAGTCCTATGTATCTTAGTCCATATGCTGCAAGGTTTATTAGAAACTTTGTATTTATTACCGTACACAATTGTGTGCTTAGGTACAAATTGCTCGAATAAAGATCCATTCACTTTGAGACTCCTACTACAGGCACATGGAAATTATTCTATCTCTGGAATGGTAAAATTGCCAGAGTTTAGCTAAGGGTCTAGATTTAGATGAGGAAACAAGGGAAAGCCACCTCTTATTTATAGAACTGGCGATGGGCTGCGATATCGCGACCATCATATCCCCATGACTGAATGAAAACTCATCCTTGAGTTCCTTACAAAATATTGGAATGGTATGGGATTATTGACTTGAATGACACTAATGGTAGATGGGGTGACATGTGAACGGATCATCATTATAATACATGGAAAAATTTAGTGTTCATGATAACAAGAGTGAACACTATACACATTTGACATCTAGCCTTATTTGGCAGCTGAGAGAGAAGAGAGAAGAGAGAAAAAAAAGAAGAAAGAAGAAGTTTGTTGCTGTTGACACCACGATTGCGCTTTTCATTGTCCATCCATAAGCGAGTCATGAATCTTGTTCCTTGCATAATTGTTTCAGCACCAGTCCATTCCAAGTATTTCCTCCAGGTCCAATCCATTATTGTATGATTGCCATCTACACACACAACACAGTTTGATATTAGCAAGGGTAAATGAATCACAATGTAGTTAATACCTTGCCTCAGTGTAAGGTCCATTAGTTGAGTTGTGATATGGCTAATGCGGATCTGGAGATATAATACTGGTGGTTACCTAAGATGTAGGGGTTAAGAAAAAATTGAAAAAATTGGACCAGAACCCCCATGACTGAGAGCAAACCTTCGGTAGCGAGAGAATGGAAAAAGATAAGGAATAAGAAAGATGGAGAAAAAGAAACAATGGCAACGCTGATAAAATGGATGTCAAAGATGGAGATGAAAAAAATAAATGGTGATTGCGGAAATGTTTAAGGGAAAGAAATTAACGGATGCACCAAATAAGAATGATAGTGGATGCTCCCCAAAGTAGGCTCATACCCTTAATGCCTTGACAGTCCCACATTCAAAGAGTCTGTAGGCTCTAGGAATGTCATTTGGAAGCAAGAGTTAAATTCTTAACCACAAGAGTTTACCAAAAAGAAAATAATGCATCAACCAAAATATGGACTATTGATACAACCGACAATGAGGTGAAAATGGAGAAAGAAGCATGGTAAGGAGAGAATGGAATGGAGTCTCAAGAACAAGGTGGTGTACAGCCCCTTGTGTATTAATGGTTAATGTGACTGAGTAGATATCATTCCAAGTCTAGCCTCACACCAACCACAACTAGTAACTTCACATTAATATATTTGGCCAATCCATCCACCTGAAGTAACATGAATGCCTTCACCAAAGATTCACCACCATTTTGATGAAACGAAAGAGAAGAAAGTAGGGAGCGAGAAGGGTCTTAGTTATAGGGAACATGTTTATTCTAGTTCCTTAACTGGTGCTTGTAGCAAAAATGATTATTTTATCTAGGGGTGTGCTTTGAATTCTCACTATTTTTTTTTGTGCGTGAGAACCACACCATGCAAAGACTTATTATTTTTATTTGCTAATCTTTACGATAATGTGGCAGCATCGAAATAGTAATAAAACTCAAGAAGAAAACATCCAAGCACCCAAGAGAATGACCAACACAAATGAATCAAATCTCCTTGAAGTCACATCCTTTTCAATCCTTAAGTCCTTCCTTAGTTTGAGAAATGCCTAGTCACCGATTCGTTGATACTTCTTATTATTGAGAAAGGGACTATACAGTTCCAAGCCAAGAGAGATCATAGAAATTTATGGATGCGTAGATGATGTGGACTCATTGCCTGCTATATCAAAAGAACCATACTTTAGTATTAACATCATAACTTAAAGGTAAAAACCAAACATTAGCAATCAATAGAATACAGTTCATACCATCATCATGAGCACTTATTAGGTGACGAATCAAACAAAATAAACAAACACACAAAGAAATGAAAGAATATAAATGATGTTGTAAAACAAAAGGCAAGAAAAGTTAAAGAAATTTGTAAAAAAAAAATGTGTAAAACAAAAAAAAAATAAAAACTTAAAAAGAAATTGAGGGCATCGATTGATTAGCATAGGTGGCCATCTCCCCCATGACTAAGTTCAAAGGGAGAGATTCGAAATAATGAGCGAGGTCATCCTCTCTTAGATGTGCTATGTGCATAGACCGTTCTAGGTTCATGATAAGGGTTGGTCAGTTGCACATAGACTAGTATTCTCCTACCAGAGTACTCATTTGGATTTTCTAAGAGTTTCCAACTTCCCTCAATTGGTGGTTTCAGATTAAGGGTTGGAAGTTGGTGAAACTCTTGCTCCAGTGCATCTATGCTCTCGACATGGGCACATGTTGTTCCCCTAGTTAGTTCCATGCACATTGATGAGTTTCTCTTTTGATTAGTTGTCAACCACTGGGTGTTCTCTTGTTGTGTGGTTTCTACATACAGGAACTTTTGTATGTTAACTAACTTCCTGGGCACACTGGTTGCATGAAGGAAATGTTGAACATTCCTATACGCCATCACCCTCTGTATCACTGTATGTGATGCATGGAACCTTCTTCTTCTCAATCTTCCCATAAGTGTTTTCCTTAGATATTTCTAGGGAGAGATCATGGATTCTTAGGCATGCATTTATGGTGCTTAGCCATGCCCTTCCCATTATTATTGGGAAGTTCCCTTTGTCATTGTTTACTTGGATCACTAGGAAATTAGCTCGGTATGACCAACCACACACAGTGGTAATGATGTCCACAACCAATCCCAAAGGAATGGTGATGGACAGGTCAGCTAGCTCTAAGCGAATATTGCTCTTCTTTAGTGGAGGCAGGTTCTACGCTTTATACATTTCTTGTGATATTAAGTTGACTCCGAAAGCTGAGTTAAGAAGAGCTTTACGTGGTTCATTCCTAGCGACTTGGAGGTAGATTAAGGGACTTCCAAGATTAGAGAATTTCCTGGGAAGGTCGCCTTCCTTGATCCATTCAGTGACGGTATGTGTTAACATAACCGTATGCGTTGAGCTCTGTTGTTGGTTTGAAGGGGGCTCTGAAGCCTTATTTGATGGGGGAACATTCGAAGGCTCAACCACTTGTGGTTTTGAGAGCTTGTTTGGACTGTTGGTTCTAAAGAAAGATCTTCTCCTTGTACGGTTGTTAGAACTAGTAGTGAGTTGAAGGTTTACAACTCTTGTAGAATTGCGTTGCTGCGGTTGAGTGGGGAGTTCCCCTTGCATCGCTGGAGTGGGTGGTAGTGAAGCTATCGGTGTAAGAGTCGTGGATGGGTTCAGAGGATGGTATGCATGTGGTGTGTCTCTCCTAGGAGAAGAAGTCTTATAGTACTCCTGAGCTTGGTAGTGACGTTGTGGGGTAGCGTGACCAACATAGTCACTTGGAGAGATTGGCTGCTACACATAGTAGCCATATGGATCTGGTTGCCGGTAAGGGTATTGTTGCCTTGGAGGTGGCATCCCCCATGAATGTGGGTATTGCCACTGCTGGTGTTGTTTAATAGGTTGTGGTAGAGTTCCACTTGGATAATACGTTAAGGGTTGGTGGAACTGCCTTGGGTTACCTTGGGGATAAGGTAACCTTCGGGGTGCTTGCCATTTGTTAAGTCGTGGGTTAAGTGCATACACCTCAGACTCTTGCAGATGTGAGATTATTGGAAAACATCCCTTAGGATGGTCATACTGGCATATCTCACATCCACCATCATTGTCCATATCAGAATCCACAACCTCTTCAGTGATTGTCATTTTACCCTTACCTTTGTTACGTGCATGGTCCAAATCCCTCATTTTCTTTTTATCACGGTCACTACTTTGCTCCTTAGACTCATCTATGATTTTTAAAATAGTTTCAAATCTACTATCTAAGGAGTCCCAAAAACCTTTGCCGACACTTCTGTTGTTAATTTTTGAAGCAGCAAGGTTTTCCTATTCACCAACTCTTCAAGTGGTGACTCATCCTCCTCCTCATATAATCTTACTCCCCTTTTATGGAGGGAAGGATCGTGGTTGTATTCTTCCATGCTTTCTGTCTTACATAGCTCTCCTTCTTCCATAGCTACTTGCTCCAACAATTTATGAACCTCATGGGATCTAAGCTCTGATAATATCCCTTGGGCATATGTTCCAAGGGCTCTCCTGGTTTCATGTCTTAGCCCATTTACGAGATGACGTAGTTGATCCTGTTGTGCATAACCATGGCCTGGACAACAATGTAATAGTGTATAATAATGGCCCATGGCAGCATCCAAGGATTCATGAGTTCCCTGCTTCCATCGTTGGATTTGTTTTCGCAAGTTGGACACTCGGGAGTACGTTTGATATTTATCATTAAAAAATTCTAGCATTGTACTCCACCTCCTAATGGATTCCAGTTCTAAGGACTGACACTAGCTTTCCGCTTCTTTTACTAGTGTCCTTGGAAACAACTTTAATTTTTGCCACTCATTCTTGATGTTCTACAAGGCAAATGCATTATGAAATGCCTGTAAGTGGTTTTGAGGTTTAACGTTGTATCCCCCCTCAAATGGTGGGATATTATTCATGTCCAACCTCTTGATCCTGCTATCTTTTTCGTGCCTTGTAGGAATTCTAATGACCTTCGTAATATCTAACATGCTCCAGGTTGCAAGTAGGGGTTCTTCTTGGTCATTTCTCTCATAGCGTCTATAATGTCTACATGGTTCCGTACTTTCCCTTCTTCCATGTTTTGATTCTCTAGAGTGCCCTCTTCCTCGCTCTTGACTCTCTCATCGAGGTGTCTCATTTTGCTTACCCTTATCCTCACGGTTAGGTTCCTTATGACTGCGTCTTGATGTTGAAGGAAAGGGTGAATGTGGTGATGAAGGGGAAGAAGAAGGAGAACCATCACCATGACGATGTTTCCTACCTTCCCTTCGGTGATCTTGACCCTGATTGTGATGATGATCATAATGCTCGCCCTTATCTTGTGTTTGTGTTCCCTCATTGAACACTTGGTGTTCATGGGGATCAAAACCAATGTTGTAAATCATGGAGTGTAGGTTTTGATACACCACCTCCTGACCATCTTAGGGAGGGGAACATCATTTTTTGGAGAACCTATGAAAATAGGTTCACCACCCTCAATTTCATTTAATATGGGCAAAGCATTACGGGGGCCTTTTTCCTTCAACAATGTGTGGTAACTCTCCTGTTGCAAGTCCCATTGACGTTGTGCTTCTGTGGGATGGTAGTCCCTTGCGTTGTAATAGCATGCAACATACTCAGCGTATAATTGTGACATGCCTATTTGTGCAAGGGCACGAAGGAGCATGTTGGGGGCGGCTCTGTTTGGAGGCAATACTATGTTACCCTCCAAGTCTCTCCAACACAGTTGTTCATCTTGATGAAAGACAAAGGTAAAGTTGGGTACATATTCATCATGATGAATATATACCACACTGAATTGTTAAGGAACTGGAAAATTTTGGTTATGTGTGTTGTGCCGTCGACTATCTCTAGTGTTGGTCCTAGGCTGTGAAGTGCTTTTGTGTGGAGAAGAAGACATTTTAGTCTTTTTTGGTGTGCTATTTGTCCTTATGTTATTTTTCTCTTGATTAACCCTAAGGGTTCATTTTAGCTTCCCAACAATGTGGATGATTTCCTATGTTCTATGTAGCGCACAAACAACTAAGTCCCTAGCAACAGCGCCAATGATGAGTGGCAAGGTATCCCTACACTCAACCATATGAATACGAGCATCTCATGCGTGATCCGGTCGAACTCCAAGGACTAAGTGCTTACGCGCCTTATGGAACACTTAAGGTTAATCAATCGTTGTCTTCCCAGACTCACTTGTACTGTCACGGTTGTATGGTTAAGTCTAAGGTATATGATTTTTATGTCTTTTATCTTTTTATTGCCTATGCTAAGAGAGGAAAGGGTGAAGAGATTAAGTAATTAACTTTTACTAACTAAGCTTTAATCATCTTAGCATCAGTATCAGTTCCCACTTGCTGTACACACCTTGAACCAGTGCAACACTATTGGGATTACCAAACGCTATCCGTTACTAGGTTATCAAGCGTAGCACATGTGCTCGAAGCAGTCATACTGAATGCACTTAACTAGGAGAGTTGAGGGTTGAGAGTGATTAATTATCTAAGAAAGCATTTAAACATTTAAAAATAATTAAATTCCTATTTATCTTAGTCCATATGCTGCAAGGTTTATCAGAAAGTTTGTCTTTATTGAAGTACACAATTGTGTGCTCAGGTACAAATTGCTCGAATAAAGATCTGTTCACTTTGAGAATCCTACTATAGGCACATGGAAATTATTGTATCTCTAGAATGGTAAAACTACCAGAGTTTAGCTAAGGGTCTAGATCTAGATGAGGAAACAAGGGAAAGCTACCTCTTATTTATAGAACTAGCGACGGGCTGCGATATCGCATAGGCCCATGCGATATCACGACTCATCACCAATCAAAGGTTCTTTCAAATCCTTTCAAGCCTACCCAAAATCATAATCATTAATGTATAACTAAATAAAATCATCTATACCTTGTATTTGTTATATACTAAAGTTCACAACATGCATTGTAGAAAATGCATCATTCATTATGTTTCTCTTTCTACTTCTATGCTTCAAAATAAAATTGATCTCTTGTAATTATGCTATTCATTTCATATGTTTAACACTTAATTTCTTTTGGGAATTAAGAAATTATAGTGCTTTATGATCAATTATCAACAAAAATTCTTTGGATAATAAATAATATCTTCAATGTATGCTAGCTTGGAGAATTGCATACAATTCCTTCTCTTAAATATTAAATTTTTTCCTTGATTCATTGAGCTTTGTAGAAATGAGGACAATTGGCCTATCTTCTTGGGATAAATCCCATCAATTGTAAGTTCACTTGCATCCACCTCCACTTGAAAAATATTTTGAAAATCTAGAATTGCATGCACTAGTTCACTTAGCATGTTTTCCTTTAGCAAGTTAAAACTTTTTTTTTTTAATATTTCTACTTAAAGGGCTGATTCTTCTTCAATAGAGAAAACATTGATCATGAAATATAATTAAAGTTCCTAATGAATCTTCTATAAAAGCTTGCCAAATTAACAAAGCATGTATCTCTCCAACATTCTTTAGAACTGGCCAATCCTTTATGCTCTTCACCTTGGCTACTTTTGTCTTAACTTGAATTCTAGAAATATTACATATCCAAAACATGTAATCTTCTCCTTCATAAAACAAAATTTCTTTTTGTTGATCACAATTTGGGCCTCATTTAATGTTTGGCATACAAGTCTCAAATGATCAACATGCTCCTTACTTAAACTATAAATAATAATGCTTCTCTTTTGATGATATAATATGTATTTTGACATGTGATTTGAGCTAGCGATGTTACTTCATTAATAAATTACTTTTTGAAAATATCTTAAATGAGTTTCATGAAAATTTTATTAGGATTTAGCTTATTGCAGTTTGGGTATTGTGTTCCTTTAGTCATTATGTGTTGGGCTATGTCCTTGTGACTAATTCATATATAAGGTTTGGGTTTGGTTGCTTTCAAATTCTATCCCATCAAGGGATTTCATGTTTTAGATAACATCATCTATGCAAAGAATCTGAAACTTGTTGGCACTAAAGAGAAAAACAATGATAGTTTTAGACTTGGAATGGTTAAGAAAATTTGAATAACCTTTTGTACTATTTTTTGTTCATTATATTCATCATGAAGTGCATCTCTAAGTAGTTAACTATATTATATATCTTCTTAAATAAATCATCAAGAGACTTATCTTTTATGATATTGGAGATTCTCATATTTATTCTTTATTTTTAATTACTTAATTTACATTGTTGGACTTGTTATTTTATGTTGGGAACAATGTAGACTTTGTTTGGGGCACCAACATTGTTAAGATTTATTTCAAGTGGTTTATGTATTTATTTAGAGTATTCCACATATTTATGCATTTTATTAAATTTATTTTGTGTATGTTCATTATGATATCCTGTCTTTTCTAGCCTATGTATTATGTTTTCATTATGTTATATGTTGTAATGATATTTTCTTATAGCAAGCAAGTTCTTGTACTTCCCAGTGCAAGAATGGTTGTACATTAGGATAGTCATCAACATTTGCAGATCTAATAGCATAGAGATATGCTCAAGAGATGCAGCAGGAGCATGTCCATAGGAAGCACATGGAGTGTCTCATGTGAAAGAAATGAAAAATAAGGTTTCCTATGGTACCGTTGAGGGCAACTGGGAACTTTAAGCCTCCTATGGAGCTTGTTAAATCATTGATTGCTATATCCCTAACATTACACAACCTTGATTTCATGCTAATAGAAGGTGAGATGTTCAATGAGTGGGAGGCACATAAGTTTTATTTCATGTTTCAAAGAACTTTAGCTACATCTTGGATATTTTAGATTGGTTGTAGGTACTATGGCATTAACAAGGCCCTTGTTGCTTAGGACCTTGAGATGTAGGTTGGATAGAACTAGTAGCACTTAGTCATAGCATCTTCAGAGAGGAAGACTCAGTTGCCTATGTTATTCCTTGAAGTGGCAATGGATGAGATGCAATGACCCTATAATAATCTTCCTTGGAAAGGAGGTATCTTGCTAGGGCCATGATGATGAATTTCCTAGGTAGTTTTCATTTCATGCATGTCATGTCATTTCACATGCTAGTCATGAGTGACTTAGAGGATCCTTGTATCCTCATTTATTGAATCATCACTGTATCCAGAATGGAGTTGATGGTTTGAGACACCAATGAGGTTCCTTTTCCATTAGTGATCTTGACATCATATTAGCACTTCTAGGTTTGGCCACAAATCCTATCCATTAAAGAGATTATTCCATGGGGCAAGGACTAGTTTCTATATCTCAGATGCACTTTCTATACCCAGTAGCTACCCTGGAAGTGGTATGAGAAAGTCAAGTGGATTCCTAATCCACACATCCTTAGAGATTGAAGCAAGGCCACTTAGGAGGCTTATTATGTAGAGGAGTAGTAGCAGTAGTTCTAGTTACATGATATGATGGGTAGTGACTAGGCTTTGGTAGAAGCTGAAGCATAGATCATGGCCAATTTAGATGCATTGCAAGTGAGTCTCATTACATCTTTTTATGAGATGGAGACTCATCTACATGCCCATTGTGACCAACTAGAGATGATGTTGTATTAGCTAGACTCCAATGCAAAGACCCTTAGGTATCACATGTTCTTCAAGTTGAGGGAGCTATGACATTTCTTTAGCCCTTTGAATCTTGGTAAGTAGGTATACCTAGAGTTCATATCGATAGGCTCACATATCATTGAAAATGAGAAAGTTAGACCATTTGGCCCTGCAAAAGAAGTGAATGGTGAGGTTACAGAGGAGGATTTTATGAGTAAGGAGCTTGGAAAGGGTGCTTTTCAACCTCTTTTTTCAATAGAGGCTCCTACACCTTCTTCAAGGGATGGCTTAGCTCCTCCAGATTGAGCATTTTATTTTCCTCTTTCTTTTTCCCTTCTCTATTCTTTTTGTATATTCATGAGGCATTATGATATATGCATGTTGATATTATGCTATGTTTCATTTATTGTAATTTTCATTAATTCATGCATATTTTTCTACTCTCTTTTATTGTGAGGATAAAGAGCTAGTTGGGGGCTATGTTAGGATGTGAATTAATATCCTTTTTACTTGGTATCTTCAAGTGTTCAAATTAGGATAGGTAGCTATGAGCTCATGCAACCCATAGCCATCCACTACTCATCATCATAGGATAGAAGTTGGACCTTTGATAATGAGAATGATTCGTATGAACTGTAGAAGGAAGAATGTCCATCCTACAATAATCAAAAATGAAGTTCAAAAGAAGTAATAGAGAGGAACAAGTAAAGTTAGTTATGAACAGAGATGGAGCTGCATATGAAAAATATGAATTTGAGTTTAGGCAATGAATTGAAAGCTCATGCAATCCACATCAGCTTGTATTTCATAAAATTTCTACTAGCTAAGGATTGTAGCATGTCATAATTTATTTCTCAATAGAAAATAAAAATTCATTAGTATGAGAACCTATGACTTGTACCTCTATCATAGCCCATGGTGATTCTCTATATTTAATTGATCACTCGATTGTTAGGATTTAAATATTCAACTATTGAAAATAGTGCATTGAGACTGCTAATTGCAGTCATTAGAAGTGATTAATTGGCTTCATAATTCTTCATCGGGCTGTGAGATTTGACCTAGTGCATGTCATAACCATTAGCCAAAGATTATTCTAACCATTAACTAAAGCTATTTTAGTGTCAAATAAAATTAAACTTATAAAGCATTTATTAAAAGAAGAAAGGAGAAAAGTAATACAAATGATGAGAAGATAGATATTGTAATGTCTCCATTCCCAAATGGTGATGCTGCAAAACAAAGATGATGTCTTTTCATAACAAGTGTTATTGTTATTGTAACAAAACCCAAAAGGACATGTTGTAATTGAGATCCAAAAGGGTGCATTGTAATAATAGATATGTCTCTTGAGGTTACCTTTCAATGTTTGACCTAAGGCATTTATACCTAGGCTTAGAGGTCATGCCAACATGGAGTGGCAAAGTTAGTATAGGCAAGTCACAAGAGCTAGGTGAAGCAAGATAGGAAGTGGACTAGCCATCCCTTCTAGTCGATTGTAGGCCTAACTATGGTTTTAGTGCTAGATTGCCTCTATAGGGATAGATATCAAAGGAAGAAAACCCCAAGGAACACCCTTAGAGCATGATCCAGATACACCATTCCATATCAATAAAGCATTCTTTTATTTTTCTTTCTACATTTTCTCTATTATTTTATTTATGCATAATGTCAAATGTTACATATATTTAATATTTGGTATATTATATTCTTATGCATAATGTCTAATATAATGTATATTTGACATTTTCCATGACATCTAGGAATGGAATGTCATAATTGTTATTAGAGCAAACCACGACCTAAGGGCCATTTAGAACTATGGGCTGACTAGAATGTAAACTTGATGATGAACCATGAAGCCATGCCATAGGGAATGTTATTGATCATCATTAGATGCACCATATGTATGAGATGTAAGTTAGAATATACTGTTCCATTAATTTCATGAATAATGGATCATACATCTACAAAAGACATAGATCCAACTAACCAACAAAAATATTTCATGGATATCATTGTTTGATGAAGATCTTATTATGCCTCATCAACATCCATCAATTGTAAGAGATGTGGGTAAGACAAGAATACATTGGTCCAAGTAACTCTTACCCATCTTAATATTATCAATATTAATTGATTAAGGTCATTGTCAAATTTCTCCCAAAAAGTTAGTAACCATGACCTGAATTGATCTTGTAACTTGGCATATTATTTAAAAGCAACTTAGAATCATTTATAAGTCATCATGTTAGCCATAAGTCAATCTAGTAATGTCATTTTGGTAGAATAAGCTAGTTGGACCTTTCAAAATCATAAAAAATAAACTATATTTTTGAATCTAAAACTATGTCCAATGCATAGTGCTTGTCGATATGATTCCAGTGGTATACATTTCATCTCATTTGAACTTATGGTTTAAGAGATATCAATGTTTATATTTTCTCGTTATGTGTACATTAAAATAATATTAAATTATTAAATTATTATAATAAAAAAGAAGTCAAAATTTAGGGTTGCGAATCAAACCCAAAATCATCGTTTATCTAAACTAAACTCCCTCATTGTCATTGGTTGAACCACTAAAGTGAATTGTCAAGGCAAGGTAGAATAAAATAATAATAAAAAGTTAAAAAACATTTGTTGTAGGATGCACCATCCTTGACTAATGCCATTGCACTACTTGGCTTGGCCATGCCTACAAAATCATCTTCTTTGCTTTGCTTGCTTCAACACCATCACTCCACCTACTCTTGCATGCTTCGATCCCTACCATCATCTTACTACTCACCATCGTCCTTGGCACCTCATCATCCCTATAGCCCTATAGCCTCTGCCAATGTGTGTATATATATATAAAGGGAAGAGTGGGAGGTCATGGCTTCAAATCCATGATCCCCAAATTAAAATCTTTTTTTGAAGAAAAAAATATACACATTAAAAAAAGGGGAGAGTGGGAGGTTGTGGGTTTAAACCTAGGATCTTCGACTTAAAATATTTTTTGAAAAAATATACATAATAATAATAAAAAAATTTTAAAAAAATTTGTAGGTCATGTTAGCTCCTAAAGGTCACATTGGTCCTACAAGGGTAACATAGCCCCATTTGAGGATCATCGCCCTCTACCATGCCATCCGCTCCTACAGTGCCTTGCCATCACCACCCACCTCCATGCATTGGTGCCACTGTGAACCATTGCCAAACTCTAGGCTACTGCACTACCACTCCTTCGTACCCTACAATGCTTGTCATTCACCCAAATCTACGCTGCACTTGCTTCTCTATACTTCTACTGTCTCTTTCCTGTTGCTACTATCATCACCACTCCCGTGTTTGCTAAATGCTATCCATTTGCTAGCCATGTTCTTCTATTGTCACACTTGCACAAATCCTTGCCTACTACCAAAACCCTTGTCATGTTTTTCATTGCTTGTTTCACAGGCCAATTTTGATAGTATATGTGTTTCCATTGCCATTACTATCACTAGATAATCCACTGTAATTTTTTATCATCCATGATGTCATTGGAAACTAATGATGTTGCCCATAAAGATCCCTTTTGATGCTTCATAGACATTGATAGTGTTGTCCATAAAGGTTCCTTTCGGTGCTTCGAGGGCATCAATGGTGCCATCGATAAAGGCCTATTTAGGTGCTCTGTGGACATCGATGACACTACTGATAAAGGGCACTTTTAGTGCTTAGTGGATATCGATTTCATCATTGATAAAGGTTACTTATAGTGCTTCACATGCACTAACAATGCCATCCATAAAGATTTATTCAGGCACTTCATGAACACTGATAGCATCATCGATAAAGGCTTCTTCCGATGCTTTGTGGGCACCGACAACATCACCAATAAAGGTCCTTTATGGTGCTCCACAGGCATCATTGGCATTGTCCATAAAGGTTCCTTCTAGTGCTTAGTAGACATTGACAACACCATTGATAAGGGCCCCTTCCAATGCTTCATAGACATCGACAACATTATCGATAAAGGCCTCTTATGGTGCTTTGTGGGCATCAACGACACTACCCATAAAGGCCCCTTCTAATACCTCATAAACACTGATAGCACCATTGATAAAGGCTCCTTCTAGTACTTCATGAACACTGACGTCACCATCAATAAAGGTCCCTTATAGCACTCTATGGGCACTAATGGAACTATCCACAAAGATCCCTTTTGATACTTTGCAAACCTCGATGACACCATCGATAAAGGCCCCTTTCGATGCTTTGTAGATACTTATGATATTGTCGATAAAGGCCTCTTTCAATGCTTTGCAAACACTAATGATATTGTCGATAAAGGTTCCTTATGATGCTTCATGGGCATCAACGGTGCCATCCATAAAGGCCCCTTCTGGTGCTTCGCAAGCACTAATGGCACTATGGATAATGGCCTCTTTCAGTGCCTTGTAGACACATCAACATTGTAGATAATGGCCTCTTTCAATGCCTTGTAGATGCCATCGACATTGTAGATAATGGCCTCTTCCAATGTCCTTTGGCTACCAAGAATAGTCATATGTTAGGTCCACTTGGACCACATAGATCCTTGTGCAAAGGCTCTTGCATGGACCACATAGGTCCCTGTGTAGGCTACGCTAGCTCACTCATGATCACATAGGCCCTTATGTAGGCCATCCAGGTCTTTGGTTAGGTCATGTAGGCCCAGAAGGATGCCAACATTACCACTTGCATCCCCCAATGTGCCAACTCCAATGTGTTGATGCTGCCCACTAGCATCTTTTGCTATAGCTACCTAGTGCTGAGCACCTTCTTGCGCTCAGTGCCTTGTGCTACCCACAAGTCCAGCATCACCCAGACCATTGCCAGTACCATCCCTATTGCATGTAGGCTAGCACCACTATGGCCATTGCGATCTTCTCCACTCCTACTATCATTCATATTCTACCTTGTTAATAGAGAAATTTTTCCATTAATTTCAAAAGTTTTGTTAACTGATGAACATTTTAAATTTTTTATCAACTAATGAAGAATTCAAAAATTTTCTTCCATTGGAATGTTAGTTTAAAATTAGGAATGGGAAAAATTTTCACAAAAAAGAATTTGGTGCATTGATAGCATGTGAGATAAGAATTTTGTAATATAGCATGCTTGCCCTGGAGTAGTAATGGGATCGGTAAACTCTCGAGAAGTCTTGTTTTTTGTGCTAAAGTTTATGGACATTAGAAGTCATAAATTTTGATTTTGGAAGTCTTTTTTAATAAACAAAGAGTTGTTTCCTCTAGATTTCAACCTTTTGGACATGATGGTGAAGTCAAATCTCTCATATGAATCCTTGAAATTATCTTTTTGGCCCTTGCTTGATATAATACTTCAAGACCTCAAAAGTTTAATTTTAGCATAACTTGAGCATATGATATCATTTTTCAACATATGAATAGTCATTTCTAAATGTTTTTTCATCCTTCTAAACTCAATGGTGAAGTTAGATTTATGATCCAGATACCTAATAATTCAATGATATCATGAATTTTTCCTTAAAAGGTGACAGCATAAGGATAACTAATCATGCCTTATTGCGACTAACAAATTTAACCTTTTGGCCCTTGAGATCAAGTGCTTAATTTTTGCTTAATCTTAATGCAAAAATTTTGAAAAGAAAAACCTTCATGGAAAAATATACCATACCTTTCATTAACAGAAACATCATTTAGATAATCATGAGTTTTGTCAACTTTACAAGCATAGTCTTCTTTATATTTTAATATAAAGAAGGGAATGAGAGACTTACCTTTATAGTAGAAGTGATATATGAATTGAGCACACCAATTGATGAAGCATACTAGTCTCTTTGTCTAGATGTGTTTGATGTTAATTGTCCCTTCCATTTTCACTTTTGAAGATTAATGTAGAATTCAAGAGCACTAAGCTTTGATACCACTTGTGGATCATTGAACTTAGAAAGGGGGGATGAATAAGTACGTAAAATTAAAACTTTGTAACACAAAAGCATACACATGAAATTAACATAATTCCCCAACTTGGGTAGTTCACACTCAGAGGATAGATCCCTACCTCACCTATAGACTTTGTTACTCTCAAATGTGGTTGAAGGGTCTATACCTTGTACAGTCTTCAAGCCTTACTCTGGAGTGTTCTACTGCAACACCAACCACTCGACCCTGCAAGGTCCCATCAAGCTTGGAACATGGTTTTTAAGCTTTCACAACCTTTACAACCTTGAGCTTCACTCTATAGTGTTGTACCACAACACCAACAAATCAATCCCATAGGATTCCAACAAGTTCAAGCAAGATGCCTTCCTACAAGAAGCACATCAACCCCACAGGGCAATAAGAGAGAACAATTACAAGGGATAAATGTAACTTAGTTTTAGTATCCTTATATGTTAAAGTATAGCACACTTTACAATGAACAAATGATGATACAATGAAGAGTAACAAAAATTACAATGATTCACAAAATGATTATACAATTATTACACATAAGCTTGCATATTTCCCAATGCATATGATGTCTTCTTATAGCTACCATGTTTTTAAATCCATCTTGGAACTTGTGCAATAGCTAGGTAATGGTCACTAANTATGATGTGATCCTAAACTAGTGCTACTCCTAGAGACAATGGAAAATAATCTTGATTAAACTAATAAGCAATAGAAAATAAAGTCTAAGCTAGCCTAAGTGCAATGAGCATCCATTCCTTAATCATCCGTACACATCTTGGACCTCGTGCATGACTACTACTGGGATTACCAAGCGTAGATCCTAGGTACGCTACTGGTTTACCAAGTAGTCACATTGAAATGCTCGTGATTAAGTCGTACTCATTCCGCAGTTAACAAGAAGAATAGTAAATGATGATAAAGAAATATTAACTAAGAAAATAATAAATAACAATAACAATTAAAAAATTAAAACTAAGTGAATGCTGCAATGACGAAGTAATCTCAATCTTTATTTCTGGTCATGTGCGCATCCAAGTACGTCACACTCGAATAAAGGTGCCATACAATTACAAGCATTACACTGCGGGCATGCACTTGGGAAAATAGTCTAACTCCTACGAAAAAAATTGCAAGGGCTTCGCTACAACTACTAGAAAGATTCCTAAATGCGGTGGGTGTGTGCTTATTTATAAATAAAAATAGACTTTGTGTAAATGGGGCTACATTGGCACATGGGTGGATGCGTCGATGGGGCCGTGTATATACGGCCTAGTTAATGTAGCCATGATATCGGGGGTCCGATATTGGGGATCCAATATCGGGACCTATCAGACCAAGGCTTTGATAACAAGGCTTTGATAACTGGGCTTGAAAAACCATGACTCATCACCTTCTATTCTAGAAAGACATCTTTGTCTAGAAAAGACATATTTCTGAAATCTCCATTCGGGAAAGACATCTTTATCTGAAGGAAGACATCTTTTTGAAATTGGCCTGGATTCTATGAAGATGTCTATATTTGGGAAAGGACATCTATTATTTTGTAGAGATGTCTTCACTTATGCTACCTACTAGAAACATGTCTTTAGTATGGAAACATGTCTCTTCTGCAAGGGCCTAAAATGAAACTACTCATTTTGATACTGAGAGCCTTCAAATGTCTCCAAAAAAGTTCCCACAGACCTTATAACCTCCTAGACTCATCAAAATGAGATAGAAATGCTCCAAAACATGTCAAAACATCTAGGAATCATCATCAACAAAAATAGACACATTTTGCTTGAATTCTTCATATTCATCCATGCTCCCTTGAGTTCTTGTGATCCCAAATTCGCTTGTGAGTCCTTGAGTCCTTTGCTCTTACTCCTATAAATATAACAATCACACAAACATTCTTGTACTCCATTTTCCTTAATTTTTTGACATACCAAAAGCTTAACACGTTGAAGTCTTGTACTTCTTTGGTCTTCTTTTATAGACTAATAAATCAGATAGAAGGGGTGATCTTCTTACTCTTTTGGATTTTACTCCAATAATTGTTCCAAACTCAAGAACCTTCTTCTATTCTTCTTCTGATGAGTAATCAATCTTATAATAAAGAATTTCTTTAGAATCTTTGAAATTTTCCAAACTATCAATCTTCTTGGTCATGAACTGAAAATTGTACCTAATTTCTTAAGCCTTTCTATAATAAAGAATTGTTGGTGTGCTAGGAATTTTAGGCTTATAAACTTAGAGGATAAATTTTCAGCCCTTCTTCTAGCATGAAAAGTACTGTTGGCTACTATTTGGGACTAGACCACCAACAAGCTTCTCCGAACAGGATTTAGGTGCTTGCTAGTCTTTGGCAACACCAAGGCCTAGATACCTCCACATAAACTTAGTAGTTATGAAACATATTAGATGAGAGTATGTGTTTGCTGTTGCAAATATTGAAATGGTTGAATTATGTATAAAATTGTAATCAGCTATCATAAAAGAGATTTGGCTAACTTTGTCAAATATTGTGAGTGATTGAAGATTCCTAATTTTTTTTCAATCACTTGCTCTATACAATCCTTATAATACCTACTTATAACAAATAAAATTTTACAAAAACATGAGCATAGTTCTTCCAATCTACTTCTAACTTTCTCTAGAAAGAAAGTTCCATAAGAAAACTAGAAATAGAGTAAGATTCAATGGACTTGGAAATACAAAGAAAAGAAAATAGATTTGTGTAAAACCCAAATATTTAAGCAAGATAAATTGATACGAGTAAACACTTCACAATAAAACTATTTCTAATTCAATAATTATGAATTATCCAAACTTTTTGAGCTCAACAAGCAATTTCATAAAGATAATCTTATTACACTACCAAAAATTATTGCATAAACTACCAAGTACAAGTCTCTATTTTGGCTAGTAAATAGTTGTCAAAGATTACATTCAACAAAGCTTTTAAAAAATTTGACAATTTCTTGATTGAAATACCAAGGTAATACACTTTAAAAATAAAGAAGCTATTTTGGTCTCATCAAAATGTCAAAGATTTTTCTAGATTTTCTATGTTCAAACCATGGTAATTTCATCAAGACAATACTAATAAATTGCTCTTGAGGCTTTCAACAAAATGAGATCTTCTATGGCTAATCTTAATAGAAGTCTAATATTGCACAAAAAAGAGTTATAAGAGCAACCTAGGACAAATCCCAAAATTAAATGCTAAGCATGATAGTATCTAAACCATTAACTAAGTAACTAAAACAAAATAGGAAGAAATGAACTCACAAGATTAAAACAAAGTAGCCAAATTGATGTCTTTAGCAAGCCATCTTACAAGAATTCTTCAAATGTCTTTTTTCCAAATCTTCTAAAATCTTCTCTCTTCTTCTTAATAATTGATGAGTAGCTGGATACCCAACACTCAACCATGGGCTAATTGTAATTATTTGAAAAAATCAAGGAACACTCAACGATGGGCTAATTGTAACTATTTGAAAAAATCAAGGTAGATTTTCCTTCATCCGCCTTACACCAATGGTGTCCACGGATACCATACCATACCATGGACAGCCAAAAATGCCCAGTAATTATCCAGTTTTCCAACAATAGCAACGGCAGTGGCAATGGCATATAGTGCAGCATGATAGGTGGCACAAAGGGTGATGGAATGGTGGGTGAAGGGTGCGTGGCAGCGGCACGGTGGGGAGAACAACAGTGATGCAGCAAAGTGTGGGGAACTGCAGTGGCAGCATGCAGGCAGGCCAGGAAGTCACACACAGCGGTGGATCCCGGCGACTAGGATAGGACAGCACAACGTGGTCCTAGGATAGGACGGGACAGTGTTGCTGTTTGCAGGGCTGCCTAGGCCTCTGGAGGGCCTCACAGCCTCCTGCAGGCTCTTGCGGGGCCACGTCACTTGATGGAAATTATTTTTAATATTTTACATGCAGAGTGATGGAAGGTGCTGTGCAGTGGCAATGGAGACTACAGGCAACAGGAGTAGAAGGGCGACTAAAGGAGATGGGTGGTGGAAGGATAGAGCAGCATGGTGTAGGCCTGCATGGCCCCAATACGGGTTATGTCCCTATAACGGGTCAGTGTAGCCCCCCATGCAAGGCTGTGCAACCCTCACGAGCCTGCGTTGCCTTCCAGGGCCTCCGCGGCCCCAAGTAGGATGACGCTACCGTTGCAGGCCTGCAGTTCTTTTTTTTAAAGCTTTATTTAAATATTTATTTACCATCTCACATTTCTATTAAATATGAAAAACTATCCAGGTAGGTTTTTAGAGGTCTAAGATTTGGCATTGATAACTCCAATTCTAGACTCTAAAAATTTTGAATCTCAGAATAAATAAAAGTAAATAAAAAATATAATTTAATTTTTATTTTCCTAGGTTAACAAACTATTAAATTTTAATAAATGGCATGGATATCAAGAAACATGAAGGCCTAAAAATTTTGAATTTTAGAATAAACAAAACTAAATAAAAAATTAAATTAAATTTTTATTTTCCTAGGTTAAATTATTAGATTTTAATAAATGGCATGGATATTATAAAATGTCATATCTCTTAAACCGTAAGTCAAATTTGGATTAAACTTGTACCATTGGACATGGTTTCAAGCTCTGAAAACTATGTTGGATTTTCATGATTTGAAAAGACTAAAATAACTTATTTGTCAAATTAACATTTTTAGGTTGACGCCTAGATAAAATGATGACTTTCAGATAACTCCAATAATTATAAATGAAACATAATACTTTTACCTTATGATTTGGCAAGTATGATATAATCTTATCCTCTTTCATCAAGATTATGTCTTAGGTATTAAGGATAAGCAAGACATCACACATTACCCCTCAAGTATTGGTTTTTATATGAATTTGATAGCAATGAACCTTATTGTATGAGTAGGGATGAGACAATCTTATCACTAGGTTGAATCCCTTAAATTTACCAATACATAGATCCTAGGTAAGATGAGTATTGCCAAGTTTATAAGGATAAGGTATTTAGGATGCTAATTTCCAAGAGAGATCAAATCAACTCAAGTGATGGTTACTAACCTTCTAGAAGGAACTTAATGATGACCTAAATCCATTATATTCCAATAATAATATAAGATGAATAAGAGTTATCTGGATTGATGTTTTACCAATGTTTCTTATAGTTTATGTACCTTGGCAAAGCATAATCAGATCTCTTGATGCTTGATATCCTTGAAAGAATGTTCATGATTGGTGGTGTCTATGTCTCTCCCTGGATCTTGGCTTCATGGCTCGTCATCAGATTGTAGTCGACCCATGGTTCTGATTGGCCCTTGGATTATGGTTTTCTCCAATACCAAATGTGACATCCCATTCCTAGATGTCATGGAAAATGTCAAATATATGTTATACTAGACATTAGGCATAAGAAGATAACATAGAAAATGTCAAATTTGTGTAATATTCAACATTAAGCATAAAGAAAATAAATTGAAAAATGTAGAAAGAAAGAGAGAAGAACGCTTTATGGATGTGGAGTAGTGTATCTAGATCATGCTCTGGGTGTTCCTTAGGGCTTTCTACCTTTGACATCTATCCCTTTAGAGGCAATCCATCACTGCCACCATGGTTAGGCCTACAACTAGCTAGAATGGATGGCCAATCCTCTTCCTATCTGGCTTCACCTTACATCCGTTACTTGCCTTTACCAACTTTGCAACTCTATACTAATACAACCTCTAATGCCCAAGTATAAATACCTTAGGTCAAATACCTCAAGAGACACATCTGTTATTACAACATGTCCTTTCAAGTCTTAATTACAACTTGCGCTTTCGGGTCTTGTTACATTAATCTCAAGATTAGTCATGAAGGGACACCATCTTTGTTATGTAGCAACATCATTTGGACATGGGGATGTTACAAAGACTATGTTTAAACTAATCTACTACCTATCCTCAATTGTGATCCAACACAAAGAAGTCCTGCAAGGTCTACTATACAAAGCCTCATGCAATGCTACCTTTAGAATCATTTGATAACTATTATTATAGGCAAATTTAACCAAAAGAAACATACTATCTCAACAATCCAAAAGTTGCAAAGCATAAGACCAAAGACTATCCTCCAAAACCTCATTAACCTTCTCAAACTATCCATCCATCTAGAAATGATACAATAAACTTAAATTCAACCTAGTACCCAAGCTCTTCATGAATCATCATCATCATCATCTTAGCCTTGTCCCAACAAAATGGGGTTGGCTACACGAGTTCTTTTTTAACATTCACCTCTATAAAAGGCTAAATCTTTATTTATTTGTAGTTTCTTCAAATCATCATTAATCATTTTCTTATGTCTTCTTTTCTCTTTCTTTCGATGGATTTCCGGAAATAGTGATGTAGAAACCTTTGTTTATAGGCTCATTATATGATCCTCTTAGTAATAAGCTCTTCACGAATTCTTACTAAAATTAAGATGTGAATTTGGTATCATAATTGCAAACAATTGTGATTAGAACAATGTGGAATTAAATAATCTCAGTGATAAACAATTGTGCAATATCTTCTGCACTAGTTGTAGTGTTTGTGAGAAAGAAATGAGTGGACTTGGTCAACAAGTAAATAATAATAAAGATGATATTCTTTCCACCCTTAGTATGAGGTCAACTAATAATGAAATCCATATTGATCATCTTCAACTTCTATTCTAGAATAGTATGAGGGTAAAAGTAGCCACATTATCACTAATGTTCAAGTTTAGCTTGCTAATAGATCAAGTACTTCATCAAGAATTCTTCAAGTTGCTTCTTCATTCTTAACCATCAATACATCCTCTCTAGTAAATAATACATCTTATCACTACCAGGATGCATTTGAAGCCTATTGAAGTTAGCTTCCTCCAATAGATGCTACCACAAGGAATCTAGTACATAAACTTGATCCTTACAATGAAGCAACTTGAGCACATCCATTGAACTAATGAACCATCAAACCTTCTAAGATACTTACACCAAGGAACTTGTTGCTACTCTATCTAAAGCTTCTCTAACATATTTAATTGAATCACTAAGTTGTGAATCTTATCACCCAGACAGCTAAATAATTTGCAATAACATTACTTTTGTTGTTTAATACTAGATGGTAAAGTTGAAATTGGTAAATAGTTAAACCTACCTCACTTGACATAGGTGTAATTATGGCTAATTCATCAAGGATTATAGTCCTTTGTGATCAACCTAAATCATCAACCTCTCACTAAACAAATAATGGCATCAAACCTTTAATGTAAATAGTACCACTCTTAACTCAAGATGATGAGTGGGATAACATGTCTCATAAGGCTTCAATTTCCTCAACTCATACACTATTACTTTTTCCTCTTACATGAGGATACACCCATAACCTTCACCTAACACATCCATGCAAGCATTAAATGATTTACCTAGAGTAGATGAAATTAAAATAGAAATCAAAATCAATTTATTTTTTACTTTAATAAAAGAATCATGACACTCTAAATCCAACAAGAATCAAACATCTCTTTGTAATAGATTCATAAGAGATAAAGTAATGCAAAATGAGTTCTCTATGAACATCTTCTAGTAACCTACTAATCCAAGAAAATTATTGATGAGCAATGACGTACCCCCTACACCCAACCATATGAATCACAAGCGTTCACACACAATCCAGTCAAGTTCTGTGGATGGGACTAGTTGTGGCATCTAGATCATTATGCCTTGATCATAGTTCGCTCTCTTCCCACTTAGACTAATGGTAACTTTGTCACAAATGGTTTAGTCCAAAGTAAGGCATATGATTCTCGATGTTGTTTTAGCCTTAGGCTACTCTTAATGACAATAAAGAAATCAATTATTTAACTAATTAGCAATAGAAGGTAAAGTCTATACTAGCCTACAAGTGATGAGTGTCTATGCCCAAGTTGCTGTACACATCCTAAACCCACATATCCACTACTAGGATTACCAAGTGCTATTCTACTGGGTGAACTAAGCAATAATACTATTGGGATTACCAAGGGAATACGTGCTTATGCTCAAAACTGGTTGCGCTCATTCTGCCAATTCATTAACATGCATGGAAATGTAAATATTAACTAAGTAGATGAAATATAAATTACATGCAAAGTAAATTTAATCTAAGTCAAAGTGTTGCAATGAATAAGAATTAATCTTGATCTTATTGCCATTCATGGAATGTATCTAGGTACATTGCCACTTGAATAAGATGCCATATAACTAACTCAGATCCACATTGTAGGCACTCACTATCTATTATCTAAGACTATGGAATAAAATTACAAGAGTTTGGTTGCTCTATTAACCAAAGAATGTTAATACACCATAAGAGCATGCGTATTTATAGAATTTATTATGGAGCTACATTGACAAGGACTCATAAATGTAGCAAACACTATGTCAATGTAGCCTCGTTAATGGGGAACACCATGTCGATAGGGAACCATTGGCATGAAACTTTTGCACTTCATCATACCCCCATGACTGAATGAAAACTTGTCCTTGAGTTCCTTTACAAAATTGGGAAGGTATAGGATTCTTGACTGATACTTGGCATAACAAAATAATATAACAAAACTGAGTGCTACATTGCAAAATTTTATTCTAGTGGATGCATACGAAATGGCAGAGTGACAAAAATATTGGACAAACATTGAAGGTTACAAAATTTGTAAAGGTCTTTAAAAATCTATTGAAGATGACTCTTCTTGTTTCTACTAGTGGTGGAAAAATTCCAACCTTGATTGTTATGTTAATGCTTCTCTAGTTACCTAGAACATTCTTGAAGCATGGACAAAAATTTCTTCTCATTGTCCCATGGATCTTGCAAACATGGAATGCTTGAGCTACTATCTTATATGTTCTACAATTTGTCCATTGACATATCCTCCTTTGTTCCCCTCATAGCTTCATTTTTGTGCCTAGCCAAAGGCCTTCTTCCTTAGGTGTTTCTTTTAGCATCACCTATAGTCACCAAAGGATCAACATTAGTTTTGGTAAATTTTGCTTAATAATTAACCCTTTTCAGATTCCTTAGTTTTTATTTAAGCATAAGGTGATGATAGCATACTATGCCCAATGCTATGAGGTAACTAAAATCATCAAGTTGTTCACATTATTTTGATTAATTATTGTTAGTTACCATGATGTTCAAAAATAGGATGTTAGAAAAATTTTAAGGTGGACATCCCTAGCCCCCATGACCAATAAGCATAACTTCAAAAGCACACAAGTTTTTAAACACTTGAAACCAAAGGTCTAATTCAAAAGATGGACAAGAAATATTGAACTTGAAAGATATTTTAACAGAAAAGTAAGAAAAAGTAAAAAAGTAATTGAAAGTGATGAGTAGTCCCAAAATTATGCATAAATTTAGAGAAACTATCATTGATGTTTTGAAAGATTTGAAGGTTAGTTCAAAGCCATGATCAACAAAAGTTAGGTAAGTGGATCCTCTTCAAAGTAGGCTCCTACTATAATGCCCTTACATAACCACTTCTATAGATGTCCAGGGGCACCCAAGAAGTTAATGTAGACCATGCCTTTGTTCCAAAAAACACACAACTATCATGGTTAGGATGTTGTACTATACTATACAAAACTAAGAGGCTCATAATCACATGCAGTAGTGAGGTGAATAATGGGATGAAAAGGGATTGTAGAGATCAAGATGTAAGGTACTTGACCATGTCTACAATAGGTTCTTGCGAAAAATGTGATTAAAATGATCAACATACCTATCCATCCAAGTTCAACCCAAGTTTATACCATGAACAATAACCATGCATTGATGTGTTCCTTCCTACCGACCACCATGAGTTCACAACCACCTCAAAGGACAATCATCACTACAAAAAGGGAAGAAAAGAGAAGGAGAAAGAAAGGGCCTTAGTTAGAGGGGCACCTTCAAGTATGGGTAACATGTCTTTCCAACCCCATAATCAATGCTTGTAGCCCCATTATTGTGTCTAAGGGATGTGCTTTGAATTTCCATTATTATTTTTTCCTCTTTTTTAAAAAAATGGGACTCACACCATGCAAAGACATAGCTTTGTATTTATTAATCAATGAAGGAGTAATGATACATTTCAAGAGCAGTCATAAACCACATGAAAAAAGTCAAGAAGAAAACCCAACAAGTCCCCTTGAGGTCACACCCTTTGACATTCCCACTTGGTCATTCACTCTTTCTTCAAGGTACAATGATCATTCATTAGTTTTAGTTTCATGAAAGAAGAACCAAATTGTTTCCATGAAAAAGACCTTTTATTCAAAGAACTGGAGGGATGAATAAGGTGGTCTCATTGCTTTACACAATTACTTAACCAATCATCTTGATAGCATAGAACAAAAGCCCAACACATAGCATTGACTTCTACATCATGACTTGGCAATATTATTAACAAAAACATAAAAAGACATTTATAAACATAAAGAAAATGACTTAGGAAAAGAGAAGATTATAAAGAAAAGAAAAGAAAAATATTAAGAAATGGAAAACATATGAAGGATCAAAAAATTTTGGAAGAAATAGGAAAATGATAAAAAATTGTAAAACAAAAAAGGTGAAAAATACTTATTTGTTCTTAAACCAGGATGGAGGATCTCCCCCACAAGTAATCTTTTGGCCATACATTTAGGAGATGGACCACACAATCCCCTAGTTATACATCACTGGTTTCCCATCTATCATCATTACTGATTTAATTAATCATGTGGTAGCACATCTAACATTAGTAATAGTCTCGTTTGGATCATTCATAGATGTATCTTCATCTAGACTTGAAGGCATTTCCATTCAGGGGGATCCAGATATATTTGCTTCGTCTTCTTGATTTTCTATTTTAATTCTTGGGTCTCCATGTTTAATATCCTTTTTCAATGTATAGTCAAAGTGTAAGATATATGCGTCTAAGTCCTCTATTTGTTCCATTTTCTTCAGTCTAGATCCAATAAGCAGATTAGTTGCCTCCATGCATCTTTGAAACAATTTTATATTATCATTTTCATGCCACTAGGTGTCTTCTGGTTTAATGGCTACTATGTAGATTAGTTTTTTCTCACACACTTGCTCCTGAACTTGGTTGTGGACTATGTTAATATTTTGAATTTTTAGACCACAACTACACTCTTTACTATTAGTAATGATGCATGGATTCTTCTGTCTCTCCACAACAATAGGTTCATCATTTCTATCAAATATTGGAGCAACAATGGATGTTGTCGTTTGCATATGATTGGAGGACATTGGTTGTGAAAGGAAGGGTGTTGTACTTGATTGGAATTATGCTAGTTTGGACAAGTTAGTAGGTCCACAAGTGTTGTGCTTATGCATGGGAACTATCCTAAAGAAAGGACATTTTTGAGATTTTGGTGAAGATCTACTAACATTATCATTTTTGCATATGTTCACAACACAAGTGGCATTCTCTCATTGATGTTGTGGTGTTGAACCTTCCTATGTTGCTGGTGGTGACATATGGTAGAGGGAAGTATGAGAATATTGAGGATATGACAAAGGATGAGAGGTGTGAGGTGGTGACATCATAGAAGATGTTGTGGGATGATGATAATCAAGAGAGTTGTAATAGTGATTCAAGGTAGAGGAAGTGGAACTAGTCAGGGAAATGGGCTGTTGAACATAATATCTGTACGCATTTAGCTGGTAGTAGGGGTGGCGTTGGGTTGATGATGACCTCCCCCACAATTGTGGGTTTTTCCATTGTAGCTAATACTAGTTTTGAGGTTGATAAGAAGTCACACTAGGATAGTAAGTTTGGTTGTAGAACTGTCTATAATTACCTTGTGAGTAAGGTAATTTCCTAAGCATTTGCTTTTGTACAAACTTGGGATTCAATGTAAAAGCCCAATATTCATGTAGATGTAACATGATTGGAAAATAGCCCTTTGGATGGTCATATAGGCAAATGTCACATCCATCATTTTCTTTAACGGTTGAGCCTATAGCCTCTTCTTCTATAGTCATTTTCCTTTTCTACTAATTAGTGTTCTTACTTGTCTCTTAGTCCCTTTTCCTCCTTTTGTTGTGATCACTTGATTTGTTTTGCATTACTCTCCCGTCTATGATTTCTATGCAAGTTGTAACTTTCTCATCTATCCATTTTGACATCTTATCTAACCTTGCTTCAAGCTCATCGGTAGACTTTTGTATTGACAAGATTTATTATGAAATCAACTCATCAAGAGCTGCCTCTTTTTCCTCATCATAAGTATGGACCCTCTTCTTTTAAAGAGTTGGGTTTGAGTGATATTTCTCAACATTCTCTAATTTACATAGCTCTCCTTATTCTTTTACCACACATTCAATTAGCTTTTGGATCTAATGGGTTCTTAGTTCAAATAATTGACCTCAAGAATACGTTCCAAGGGTCTCTCTCATTTGACTATGAAGCCCATCTATGATGTGGAAAAGTTGCTCTTCTTGAGAGAAATCATGGCCTAGACATTTATTCACTAGAGAATAACATCTATCTAGGGCCATATCCAAGGGTTCATGTTGTTCTTTTTTTCCATCCTTGGATTCATTTCCTTAGGTTAGATAGCCTTGCATAGTTTTGGTATTTCTTATTGAAGAGTTCTAGCATTGTAGACCATCGATGGATTGAATTTAGTTTTAACAATCTATACCATGCTTTGGCTTTATTAGTGTCCTAGGAAAGAGCTTAAGCTTACCACCCACTTTCAATGTTTTGTAAAACATAAGCATCATGGAAGGCTTACAAATGATGTTTTGGATTAGAATTATAGCCTTCTACAAATTTAGGGATGTTATTCATATCAATCCTTTTGATGTGACTTTCCTTGTGATTCCTATGGGGTATTTTCACTACCTCTATGATCTACATCATGCTCTTAATGGCCAACAAGGGTTCATTATCATCAAACATGTCATCGTGACAATTTCTATTTCTATTTTTCTAATTGTGATGATTTTGTTTGTGTTCATTTTAATGTCTTTAATTTTTCCCTTAGGTTCAATTTCTATCCTTATTTCGACCCCATAGTAGAGCTTGATCTCTATACCTACATTCATCTTCATCAGAACTAGATGTTGAAGAGGAAGAGGAAGATGAGGATCTAGAAGAGTTACCATGGCTTCTATAGTATTCCTCATGGTCCCTTGATGTATCTTTTCTAGGTTTTGAGTAGGTCCTAGGTCTTGAGGCCTCCCCTGGTCTAGGACTTACTTCATCTCTTCTAGGATTCTTTACCTTAGGTGAATGTAGCCCTTGAGTATAATTAGGGTGATTATGAACAAATGAAATCTCTACATGAGGTTGGTCACTCCAATTTTCTTTAATATATATCTCATTAGTTCTCCCATGAATGTTCTCTTCATATGATGCATTATCACTTCCTTGTGAAAGAGACATTATTGTTCATTAATGATGTGTGTGATTTTATATTTTCTAGAAGATAAATTGTTAATGCATTTTCAATTCATGTATGATATAACTAAACTAGATAACTAGCACCATCCCTAGCAATAGTATCAATTATGAGTGGCGAGGAACCTCCTATGCCCAACCATAGGAATCACAAGTGTTCATGCATGATTCAGTTGAATTCCATGGGTGGGACTAGGTGTGGCATTTAGATCGTTATGCCTTGATCGTAGTTTACTATCTTCCCACTTAGACTAGTAGTAGCTTTGTCATGTATGGTTTAGTCCAAAGTGAGGCATATGATTCTTGATGTTGTTTCAGCCTTAGGCTACTCCTAATGGCAATAAAGAAATCAATTATTTAACTAATTAGCAATAGAAAGTAAAGTCTAAACTAGCCTATGAGAAATGAGTGTCTATGCACAACTTTCCATACACATTCTGAACCCACATATCCACTACTAGGATTACCAAGCACTATGCTACTAAGTGAACCAAGCAATAATGCTACTGGGATTACCAAGTGAATACGTGTTTACACTCAAAATTGTTCACATTCATTCCACCAATTCATTAACATGCATGGAAACATAAATATTAACTAAGTACATGAAATGTAAATTACATGAAAACTAAATTTAATCTAAGTCAAAGTATTGTAATGAATAAGAATTAATCTCAATCTTATTATTGTCATTCATGAAATGTGTCTAGGTACAATGCCACTCAAATAAGATGCCATACAACTGACTCAAATTCACACTACAGCCACTCACTGACTATTCTCTAAGACTATGGAATAAAATTACAAGAGTTTGGTTACTCTATTGATCAAAGAATGCCAATACATGGTAGAGCATGTCTATTTATAGACTTTATTATGGAGCTATGTCGATAGGTCCTCATAAACTTAAAAAATGCTATGTCAATGGGGCCCCATCGACGGGGACCTATCTATGAGGCCATGTCAACAAGGGTCCATCAACATGACACTTCGACACTTCATCAAGTATAAACCTCTTCAATATCCTCATGATATTTCAATCTTTAATAGTTGATATCTTAGTGAGGTCCACCACTATACTAACCTTCAAAATGATTGTCCCAAGAATTAAATCTTATGGTACCAAAACAAACACTTTAAAAGTTGAGGAAACAACTAATGCTCTGTGAGGATCTATAAAACCATAGTGAAATGCTACTCATGAAGATCCTCTAATGGAATGTACACCAAGATGTTATCAATTAACATAATGATAAAATGTTATGCATACAATCACAACACATTGTTCATGAAACGCATGAAAACCACAAGATCATTTATGAGTTCAAATGATAAAACCATGAGCTTATAATGTTTATACTATGCCCTGAAAGCTATCTTGGAGACATCCTTCTTTCTTATGTGAACCTAATAATACTTCCACTTCATATCTATCTTTGAGAATACCTAAGCTTCTCTCAAATGATTAAACAAATCATCTATGTGAGGAAAAGCTTGCTTATTCTTTATCATCATCTAATTTAATTGTCAATGATCAGAGGATACACTTGGATAAATCATATCCTTATTTATTAGCTCCTAAATAATCTTCAATTTAGCCAACTCAACAAGTAGCATCCTATGTAGAATCTTAGAGACAGATTTAGCATTAGATTTAAGAGTAATCTTAAACTCAACATCACACCTTAGAGGCAAACTAGGAAACTTTGAATGGAAGACATTGGAAATATTACAAATGATAGGAATCTGATTGATCCCCTATGAAGAAGAAGGTTCACTTACTAAAATTACAAAACAAGAATGACCATTCCACAACAAACAATAAAAGAACCTTAGAGAAATAATATCCAACTTAACTTTGCATGCCTACTATGCACAGTCACGTGAACACTACCAACTATCACTATGAAAAATATCTTCTTATAATAATCCAAGTTACCATAATAATAAGATAACCAATCCATTTCCAAGATAACATCATATTCTCCTAGACTCATAACATGAAGATCATAGAGCTAAGAGACATCCTAAATGACCAAAGATATAGATCTATATACTTGGTTGATAGTGACCACACTATCACTAATGGTACTAACAACAAGCCTTTGGATAAGAGACTGATTCTTTAAAGCTAAACATCTAACTATCCTTTGATCAATAAAAGAATGACTAGCATCATGATCAAAGAAAATCAAAACTATAAAATCTAAAATCATACCTCTAACCTCCATCATTGTATTTGATTAAGCATCAACTAGTTGATCAATCAACACATATACATATGCTTGTATCCTAATGCCTTCCTAATCACCTGCTAGTCTATTACTCTTATGATAATCCTCATTATCCAAATACCTTGAACAGTTGATGCTCTTATGATCTAGCTAGCCATAGTTATGATAGGATAGTCCATTCAGAACTATCTAAACTTTCTACAAGTGTGGCAAGTAATGATTCTGCAAGTAGTCCCACCATATGAAGGCTAATGTTACTACTTTCCCTTGGATCTAGAACCACAATTCTATTTGGATCCACCTGACTACTTGGAAGATGCTTAATCCCTCTTCTAAGAATAATTGTGATGTGTTGCTTTTGCCAACTAACTATCCTTCAATTCTATCATATGAACACATGCATCCTAAAATTACTAAAGCTAAAGAGGAAGTGAATGGTCCTTAATGGATGTATAAAGATGATGAACAAAACAATTTAATCTTGCTCTCTCATCAAAATATATGTGAAGCACATACATGCTCAACTCTAAAAGCTTACAATCATACTTGGTCATAGTTTGATTTTCCTAGTAGAGATAATAGAGTTCATGTACTTTCACCTACACATATTCTAAAGGAATATAATGCTTATTAAAAGCAAGTAACAAGTTATTCTGGTAAACATCTTAACTCTTCCAATGACGTGTCTTCTCCTAAGTAGCCCGTTGATGACTACTAAAACATTTAAACTAGGAGATTGCTAATTAAGTTTTTTAGGCAAGAATGCAACCCATCAACTAAAAGATCTTGATAACCTTCTCCAACCACTTTGAGATAGTAGTAGAATCCTTCTCACCTTAAAAGGTTGATGGTTCTAACTTATGAAATTGCTCCATATGCTCATGTTCCATAAATCAACTATCATCACCATCACTTCTCAAAGCTATACATGTTGATAACATGTTATATTTTTTATTCATATATTGATGGGGAAACTAGAATAAATACTTATTGATATCTTCTTAACTAATCTCCTCATTCATAGTAGAAGTAGAAGTAGGAGTAATAGTCTCCAATTGGGGATCTATTATGAGCTTTCCTTTTCAATCAAGAGTGAGATCTAGTATCAAAGTTGGATTGCTAGGCCCAACATTTTTCTTTCAACCATGGCTAAGTCCACTTCTAGCATCTTCCATCATTGAATACAATAACATAAGTTGAGAAAATTATCAAACCTATGCTCCAATACTAGCTTGTGTCATCCTTCTTCCTAGCCTTAGGTTAGAGAGCATTACGTTGGGTTTAATAAATCTAACCAATGATTGTTCATGTCTAGATGAACTACAAATCAAAATGAACTAATACAATGATAAAAAAGCAAAAGGAAATACAATGAAGTCATAACTAAAGATAAAAGAAGAAATGATAACATCGAAAGAATAAATAAAAAATATAATTCATTAGGATAAAGCAACCCAATTCAACATACACACTTAATCCTTACGATAAAGCAACATGAGTTCATTCATTGCAACTAACGAATCATTAGAATTTCTAAACTCCTCACACCAAGAATCTCACTATTGCTATATTTAAAGCTTATCTATAATATCTGAAAAAATTAGCAAGTTATGAATCTTGTCATCCATACAACTCAAGGCATCTATAACAATATTGTTTTTTCTTGTGTAATACTAAATGGTAAATTCAAAATTAGTCAATAGTTTAATCCACTTTCTTTGACTTAGGTTTAACTATTGTTGATTCACCAAGTACTATAATCCTTTGTGATTAATCCACATTATTAACCTCTTATTAAACAAATAGTGACATTAAACTTTCAAGGTAAGCACCACCACTCTTAACTCAAGATCATGAGTGGGATAACATGTCTCATGAGGCTTTAACTACCTTGAGGCTTATACCATTACTTTGTCCTCTCACATAAGGACACATCCATAACCTTTAACTGATACATCTATGCAAGCATCAAATGGTTTATTTAGAGTAGTCAAAATTAAAATAGGGATCAAAATCAATCTACCTTTTAGTTCATTAAAAGTAGTCTTATATTGTGGGTCCCATAAGAACTTGACATCCTTATATAATAGATTTATGAAAGGTAAAGTGAGGTAGGAGAATTTTTATATAAACCTCTTATAATAACCTACAAATCTAAGGAAACTATAAACCTCTCTAATATTTCTAGGGACAAATTAATACAAATAGTTGATATCTTAGTAGGATCCATCACTATTCTAGCCTTTGAAATAACATGTCCTAAGAACTAAATTTCAAAACTCCAATATAAATACTTCAAAATTTGAACAAACTAATACTCCGTATGTGTTTATGAAATCATTCTTAAATGCTGCTCATGGAGATCCTCTTATGACAAGTACACCCAGATGTCATCAAAGCATACAATGATAAAATGATCTAGGTATGGTCTCATCACACTATTCATGAGATACCTGAATAGTAGAGGAGTATTTGTTAGTTCAAATGATAAAACCATAAACTTACAATGTTCATGTCATGTCATGAAAGCTATCTTAGTGACATTCTACTCTTTGATGCTAACATGGTGATACTTTATCTTTATATCTATCTTTGAGAATAATTGAGCTTCCTTCAATTGATTGAACAAATCATTTATGTGAGATAAAGAGTACTTGTTCCTCACTATCACTTGATTTAACTATTGATAATTAATGCATAGCCTCATGCCACCATCCTTATTCTTAATGAAAGAAACAAAAGCATCTAAATACATAAAAAATCTCATGAATGATAGGAATCTAAATGTTTCCCTATGAAGTAGAAGGTTCACTAATTAAAATTACAAAACAAGAATTGCTCTTCCATAAGAAGTGGTGAAAAGACCTTGAAAAAACAAGATCCAACTAAACCTTACATAACCTAGTATGCATGGTCACTTGAATAGCATTATCACTAAAGAAATCATCTTGTTGGAATAATTTAATTTATCATGATAGTGAGAGAATCAATCCATGCCTAAGATGACATCATATAATCCTAGATTCATGACATGGAAATCACTGAGCAACAAGACATCAAAAATCACCAAGAGTATAAATCTATGAACTTGGTCCATATCAAGTACACTATCACCAATGGTACTAACATGAGTCCACTAGATAAGAGTGAAATAGCACAAAATTTTGGGTCTCAACGTCTCAATTGCAAATTTGGTTAAGTGTTAAAACAATGGCATTTTGCCCAAATTTTTCTAAGTGTTGAGTGTACTTCGCTCCAACTACCAGTTTTGCAATTGTTTTTCTAACTACCAAGTTACGCATCCCACACATAACATGGGGCGAGCGTAGTAGCCAAAGTTAGAAAATTTTTGAACTTTTCTGGTCACCTCCAAACTTAGAAAATTTTCTAAATTTTTTTCATAGTCCCACCTACCACATTGCCACATGGGACTTTATTCATGTTTTGTGCTAACCCTAGCCTTATAAATACCCCTAGATCCCTAACATTTTAACGGTTGGCATTCCTAGGTGGTTGGCATTCTCAAGCGGTTGGCATTCCTAGGTGGTTGGCATTCCTAGATGATTGACATTCCCACACAGTTGGCATTCCCAGGTGGTGGACATTTTTAGGTGGTTGGTATTTCTAGATGTTTGGCATTCTCAAAAGGTTGGTATTTCTTGGATGTGAGCATTTTAGCATGAGGCATTTTTTGGCATTTGGCACTGAGCATCTTTGGATGAACAAGACCTAGATGCATTGATAAAGAGGAAGAGTTACATTCTATGATCCACTGTAACCCTTCCATAGCCTTGCAAGATACCATAGCCCATGATACACCAAAATGGCCAACCCAGCAAGCATGGTTCATCATAGTGAGCACTAGACTTCATGGCCTGACACCACTGAGACTGTGACTACGCTTCCATTATGCTTTTTGTACACTATGTACCTTTTGAGACTCTTTTGGAGTTAACTACGCTCCCATTTAGAGTAGTCTTTCATTTCTCTCTCCCATTTCTATCATTTATTACATTTTTCTTGCATCTTTTCACACTTTTTCACACATCATCATGCTATACTATGCTTAGGCAGTAGTCTCTATGGGTTGACACTCTTGTTTCAATCAAAACCCTTGGCTACGCTTGCCTCCATTCCATGGCTACACTCTACACTTATCACTACAAAGAATCACTTTGACACTGCACCATTTCTCATTGTTTGCACTTTCATTTTAGCTAACCACACAACCCCTCGGTTGTACCCACCACCTCGATTACAATCGAAAAAATTCCTATTCGATCAACAAGACCATTTAAGGTGCTCCACCTTCATTTCTAGAAAGGCCCTTGCATGGAGGTGGGGTTAAGGTTGTGTGTTTGTTGCCCCCTCAGTGATTCCAGCCACAAATGTTTTCAATCATTACAAAGAGACTATCTCTTCAAACCCAAATGTCTAACTATTCATGGATCAACAAAAGAATGACCAACTAGCTAAAATTAAGTTGAGAATCAACAAGCTAGTCAGTTAAAGCATATATACATGCCTACATCTGAGTGCCCTCCTAATCTCTTATTACTCTATCACCTTGTTAAGAACCTCCATTATCCAAACCCTTCAGATAGTTGAAGCTTTTGTGACCTAGCTTACCATAGTTATGGTAGTTAAGGTAATTCCTCTAGAAGTACCTAACTTTATCACAAGCATGGCAAGTATTTGATCCATAAGTGGTCCCACCACCTAAAGACTACCACTGTACTACCTATCAAATCCTAAACCCAAGGCTTGCTTGAATGCAACCAACTTCTTAAAAGAGGTTTACTTCCTCTTCTAAGAATAATTGCAACATGTTAATTCCACTAACTATCTATGATCCAGGTCCATCATACAAATACATGCATCCTTCTACAAATGAAGCTACATAGGAAGTAAGTAACCCTTAATGGATGCACAAAGACCATAGACTAAGCGGTTTGCCCTAGCTCTCTCATTAGAATCACTATGATGCACAAAATTTTTGAGCTCTAAAAACTTATAATTATGCTTAGTCACATTCTAATTTCCCTAGTAGAGGCAATAGAACTCATCTAATTTCGCCTCCATGTACTTCAAAGGAATATAATACTTATTGAAAGTAACTAATAAGTCACTCTAATGAACATCATAATCCTTGAAATAACGTGCATTCTTCTAAGTAGCACACTAATGATTAGTGGAAAATTTAAATTGGGAGTTGCTAATCAATTTTGTTACACAAGAGTATAGTCCATTAGCTTAAAGATCATCGTAACCTTCTCCAATCACTCCAACGTCTTATTAGGGTCCTCCTCACCTTAGAATGTAGATGATTCCCACTTATGGAATTATTGCATAAGCTCATGTTACATTAGTTATTTACTACCACCATCATTCCCCATAGCTATGAACATCAACAATGGATTTAAGTTCTTCTTCATATACTGATGGAGGAATTAAAATAGATAGTAAGTAACATCTACTTGATTGATCTCTTCAATCACAATGAGAGTAGGAGTAGGAGTAATGGTCTTTGCTTGAGGATCCATTATGAGCTTCTCTTTTTAATTAATAATGGGATTAGGTATTAGAGTTGGATTACTAGGAATAAACATTTGCTTTGTGATGAGTGGCAAGGTACCCCTACACTCAACCATACGAATACGAGTGTCTCACGCACGATTCGGTCGAACTCCAAGGACTAAGTGCTTATGCACCTTAATGGGACACTTAAGGTTAATCAATCATTGTCCTCCCAAACTTACTTGTATCGTCATGGTTGTATGGTTAAGTAAGCTTGAGGTATGTGATTTTTATAACTTTTATATTTTTAACGCCTATGCTAGTAGGGAAAGGTGAAGAGAACTGAATGACTAACTTATATTAACTATTCACTAACTAAGTTTTAATTATCCTAGCATCAGTATCCATTCCCACTTGTCGCACACACCATGAACTAGTGCAACGCTACTAGGATTACCAAATGCTACTCGTTACTGGGTTATCAAGCGTTACACACATGCTAGAAGCAGTCATACTGAATGCACTTAACTAGGAGAGTCAAGGGTTGAGAGAGATTTAATTATCTAGGAAAGCATTTAAACATTTAATAATAATTAAATCCTATTTAGCTTAGTCCATATGCTGCAAGGTTTATCAGAAAGTTCATCTTTATTTTCGTACACAAATGTGTGCTCAGGTACAATTTGCTCGAATAAAGATCCATTCACTTTGAGACTCCTACTGTAGGCACATGGAAATTATTCTAACTTTGGATTGGTAAAATTGCTATAGTTTGGCTAAGGGTCTAGATCTAGATGAGTGAATAAGGGAAAGCCACCTCTTATTTATAGACATGATGATGGGCTACAATATCGCGTACGCGATATCACAGGGGTGGACGCGATATCACGGCTCATCATACCCCCATGACTAAATGAAAACTCATCCTCGAGTTCCTTACAAAATATTGGGAAGGTATGGGATTATTGACTTGAATGATACTAATGGTGAATGGGGTGACATGTGAATGGATCATCATTACAATACATGACAAATTAGTGTTCATGACAACAAGAGTGAACACTATAAACATTTGACATCCAGCCTTATTTGGCAGCTGAGAGAGAAGAGAGAAGAGAGAGAGAAAAGAAGAAGTCTGTTTCTGCCAACGCCAAGATTACGCCTTTCGTTGTTCATCCATAAGCATGCCATCAATCTTGTTCCTTGCATAACTGCTTCAGCACCAGTTCATTCCAAGTGTTACCTCTATATCCAATCCGTTGTTGTATGATTTCCATCTACACACACAACACAATCTTATATTAGCAAGGGTAAATGAATCACAATGCAATTGATACCTTGCCTCAGTGTAAGGTCCATTGGCTGAGTTGTGATATGGCTAATGTGGATCTAGAGATATAATATTGGTGACTACCCGAGGTGTAGGGGTTAAGAGAAAATTGAAAAAATTGGACCAGGACCCCCATGACTGAGAGCAAACCTCCGGTAGCGAGAAAATGGAAAAAGATAAGGAATAAGAAAGATGGAGAAAAAGAAACAATGACAATGTCGATAAAATGGATGTCAAAGGTGGAGATGAACAAAATAAAAGGTGATTGCAGAAATGTTTAAGGGAAATAAATTAATGGATGGACCAAATAGGAATGCTAGTGGGTCACATTCAAAGAGTCAGTAGGCTCTAGAAATGTCATTAGGAAGTAAGAGTTAAAGTCTTAACCACAAGAGTTTACTGAAAAGAAAATAATGCATGAACCAAAATATGGACTACTGATACAATTGACAATGAGGTGAAAAATGAAGAAAGAATGATGGAAAGAAGAGAATGGAATGAAGTCTCAAGAACAAGGTGGTGTACAACCCCTTGTGTATTAATGGTTAATGTGACTTAGTAGATTCCATTCCAAATCCAGCCTCAAACACACCACATCAAGTGACTTCGCATTAATACATTTGGCCAATCCATCCACTTGAAGTAACAAGAATGCTTTCACCAAAGAGTCATCACTATTTTGACGAAACAAAAAAGGAAAAAGTAGGAAGCGAAAAGGGCCTTAGTTAGAGGGAACATGTTTATTTAGTTCCATAACCAGTTCTTGTAGCCCAAATGATTATTTCTTCTAAGAGGTATGCTTTGAATTCTCACTGTTTTTTTTTTTTTGGTTTTTTTTGTTGTTGTTTTGTGTGAGAACCACACCATGAAAAGACTTATCATTTTTATTAGCTCAGCTTCCCAATAATGGAGCAACATCGGAATGGTAAGGAAAACCCAAGAAGAAAACATCCAAGCACCCAAGAGAATGGCCAACACAACTACATCAAATCCCCTTGAAGTCACACCCTTTTCAATCCTTTAGACCTTCCTTAGTTTGGGAAATGCTCAGTCACCAATTTGTTGAGAGCTCTTATTATTGAAAGAAAGGGACTGTACATTTCCAAGCCAAGAGAGACCATAGAAATTTATGGATGTATGGATGACGTGGACTCATTGCCCGTTATATCAAAAGGACCATACCTTAGTATTAACATTATAACTCAAAGGTAAAAACCAAACATTAACAACCAATGGAATATAGTTCATACCATCTTTAAGAGCACTTATTAGGTGATAAATTGAACAAAATAATCAGACACACAAAGAAATGAAAGAGTATGAACGATGTTGCAAAACAAAAACAAGAAAAGTTAAAGAAATTTGTAAAACAAAAACTTAAAAAGGACCTGAGGGCCTCGATTGATTAGCATAGGTGGCCATCTCCCCCATGACTAAATTGAAAGGGAGAGATCCGAAATAATGAGTGCTTGTTTGAATTTTTTAGAAGTGTCCGACTTCTCCCAATTGATGTTTTCAGGTTAAGGGTTGGAAGTTGGCGACACTCTTACTTCAGTGTATCTATTCTTTCGACATGAGTGCAAGTTGTTCCCCCAGTTAGCTCCATGCATGTTGGTAAGTTGCTCTCTTGATTAGCTATCAACCACTGGGTGTCTTCTTGTTGTGTGGTTGCTACATACAAGCACTTTTGTATGTTAATTCCTTGGGCACACCGGTTGCATGCAAGAAATGTTGAACATTCTTGTACGTAATCATCCTCTGTATCACTGTATGTGATGCATGGAACTTTCTTCTTCTCAATCTTCCCAAAAGTGTTTTCCTTAGATATTTCTAGGGAAAGATTGCAGATTCCTAGGCATGCGTTTATTGTACTTAGCCATGCCCTCCCCATTATTATTGTGAAGTCCCCTTTATCATTATTTACTTGTATCACTAGGAAATCAGTTGGGTATGAACAACCACACACAGTGGTAACAGTGATGGATTGGTCAGCTAGCTCTAAGAGAATATTGCTCTTCTTTAGTGGAGGCAGGTTCCAGGCTTTATACATCTCTTGTGATATTAAGTTGACTCCGAAACCTGAGTCCAGAAGAGCTTTATATGGTTCATTCCCAGCAACTTGGAGATAGATCAAAGGACTTCTAGGATCAGAGAATTGCCTGGGAAGGTGGCCCTCCTTAGTCCAGTTAGTGACGGTATGTGTTAACATAACCATGTGCGTTGAGCTTTGTTTTTGGTTTGAAGGAAGCTCTGAAGCCTTACTTGATGGAGAAGCGTTCAAAGGCTCAACCGCTTGTGGTTGTGAGAGCTTGTTTGGACTGTTGGTTCTAAAGAAAGGTCTTCTCTTTGTATGGTTGTCAGAACCAGTAGCGGGTTGAAGGTTTATAGCTCTCGTAGCATTACATTGTTGTGGTTGAGTGGGGAGTTCCCCTTGCATCGCTGGAGTGGGTGGAAATGGAGCTATCGGTGTAAGAGTTGCAGATGGATTTGGAGGATGGTATGCTTATGGGTTGTCTCTCCCAGGAGAAGGAGTCATATAATACTCCCGAGCTTGGTAGTGACGTTGTGGTGTAACATGACCAACATAGTCACTTGGAGAGATTGGCTGCTGCACGTAATAGCCATATGGATCCAATTGTCGGTAAGGGTATTGTTGCCTTGGCGGTGGCATCCCCCATGACTATGGGTGTTGCCACTGCTAGTGTTGCTCAATAGGTTGTGGTGGAGTTCCACTTGGATAATATGTTAAAGGTTGGTGGAACTACCTTGGGTTACCTTGGGAATAAGGTAACCGTCAGGGTGCTTGCTATTTGTTAAGTCGTGGGTTAAGTGCATACACCCCAGACTCTTGCAGATGTGAGATTATTGGGCAACATCCCTTAGGATGGACATATTGGCATATTTCACATCCACTGTCATTGTCTGTATCAGAATCCAAAATCTCTTCAATGATGGTCATTTTACCCTTACCTTTGTTACGTGCATGGTCTAAATCCGTCTTTTTCTTTTTATCATAGTCACTACTTTTCTCCTTAGACTCCTCTATGATTTTAAGAAAGGTTTCAAATTTACTATCTAAGGAGTCCCACATTTGGTCTACCTTTGCTGACACTTCTGTTGTTAATTTTTGGAGCAACAAGGTTTTCCTATTCACCATCTCCTCAAGTGGTGACTCTTCCTCCTCCTCACAGAATCTCACTCCCCTTTTTCAAAGGGAAGGATCATGGTTGTACTCTTCTACACTTTCTCTTTTACATAGCTCCCCTTCTTCCTTGGCTACTTGCTCCAGCAATCTATGGATCTGATGGAACCTAAGCTTTGATAATCTCCCTTGGGCATACGTTCCAAGGATTCTCCTAGTTTCATGCCTAAGTCCATCTACGAGATGGCGTAGTTGATCCTGCTGCGAGTAACCATAGCCTGGGCAACAATGTAACAGTGCATAATAACGGCCCATGGTAGCATCCAAGGATTCATAATTTCCCTACTTCCATCTTTGGATTTGTTTTCATAGGTTGGATACTCGGGAGTACGTTTGATACTTATCATTAAACAGTTCTAGCATTGTACTCCACCTCCTAATGGTTTTCAATTCTAAGGACCAGTACCAACTTTCTGCTTCCTTTACTAGTGTCCTTGGGAACAAATTTAGTTTTCGCCACTCGTTCTCTATGTTTTGCAAGGAACATGCATCATGGAATGCTTGTAGATGGTTTTGAGGATCAGTGTTGTATCCCCCCTCAAATTGTGGGATATTATTCATGTCTAATCTCTTGATCCTGCTATCTTTTTGGTGCCTTGTAGGAATTCTCACAGCCTCCATTATCTCTAACATGCTTCGGGTTGCGACTAGGGGTTCTTCGTGATCATTCTATTGGTAGAGTCTATGATGTCTATGCAGTTCCCTACTCTTCCTTCTTCCATGCCTCAATTCCTTCAAGTGCCCTCTTCCTCTTTCTCAACTCTCTCATCGAGGTTTCTCACTTTGTTTACCTTTTTCCTCACAGTTAGGCTCCTTATGATTATGTCCTAATACTGAAGGAGAGGGTGAATGTGATGATGAAGGAGAAGAAGAAGGAGAACCATTGTCATGAAGATGTTTCCTACCTTCTCTTTAGTGGTCTCGACCCCGATCATGATGATGATTAGACTACCCGCCCTTATCATGTGTTTGTGTTCCCTCGTTGAACACTTGGTGTTCATGGGGATCAGAACCAGGATTGTGAATCATAGAGTGAAGGTTCTAATACACCACCTCCTCACCATCATTAGGAGGGGAAACATCATTTTGTGGAGAACCTATTGAAATAGGTTCACCATCCTCAATTTCGCTTAAGACAGGTGGAGCGTTATGGGGTCCTTTGCCCTTCAACGGTGTATAATATCTCTCCTGTTGCAAGTCCCTTTGACATTGTGCTTCTATTGGATGGTAATCCCTTGTGTCGTAATCGCATGCAATGTACTCGGCGTATAACTCTGACATGCCTATTCGTGCAAGAACACGAAGGAGCCTGTTGGGGACCGCTCGGTCTGGAGGCAACACTATGTTACCCTCCAAGTCTCCAACACAATTATTCGTATTGATGGAGAATAAAGGTAAAGTCAGGTACATATTCATCATGATGAATATATACCACTTGGAACTGTTGAGGAACTGGCGGGTCTTGGTTATGTGTGTTGAGTCATCGACTGTCTCTTGTGTTGGTCCTAGGTAGTGAAATGCTTTTGTGTGAAGAAGAAGACATTTTAGTCTTGTTCGGTGTGTTGTTTACCGTTATCTTATTTTTCTTTTGATTAACCCTAAGGGTTTATTTAAGCTTCCCAACGATGTGGATGATTTCCTATGTTCTATGTAGCACACAAACAACTAAGTCCCTGGCAATAGCACCAATGATGAGTGGCGAGGTACCCCTACACTCAACCATACGAATACGAGCGTTTCACGCATGATCTGGTCGAACTCCAAGGACTAAGTGCTTACGCGCCTTAATAGAACACTTAAGGTTAATCAATCGTTGTCCTCCCAAACTTACTTGTATTGTCATGGTTGTATGGTTAAGTAAGCTTGAGGTATGTGATTTTTATAACTTTTATCTTTTTAACGCCTATGCTAGTAGGGAAAGGTGAAGAGAACTAAATGACTAACTTATATTAACTATTCACTAACTATGTTTTAATTATCCTAGCATCAGTATCCATTCCCACTTGCCGCACACACCCTAAAATAGTGCAATGCTACTGGGATTACCAAACGCTACTCATTACTGGGTTACCAAGCGTTAAACACGTGCTCGAAGTGGTCGTACTGAATGCACTTAACTAGGAGAGTCAAGGGTTGAGAGAGATTGAATTATCTAGGAAAGCATTTAAACATTTAATAATAATTAAATCCTATTTAGCTTAGTCCATATGCTACAAGGTTTATCAGAAAGTTCGTCTTTATTGTCGTACACAAATATGTGCTTAGGTACAATTTGTTCGAATAAAGATCTGTCCACTTTGAGACTCCTACTGTGGGCACATGGAAATTATTCTAAATTTGGAATGGTAAAACTGTTATAGTTTGGCTAAGGATCTAGATTTAGATGAGTGAACAAGGGAAAGCCGCCTCTTATTTATAGACATGACNTGACGGTAAGCTGTGATGTTGCGTACGCGATATCGTAGGGGCGAATGCGATATCGTGGCTCATCACTTTGCAACACCTACCATTGCTAGATACAATAACAAATTATCAACCTAATGCTTCAACACTAACTTGTAACATCCTCCTTAACCTTAGATTGGAGAGCATTACATTGGGTATAGAATGCTACTTTATAATAATCAACAAATACTACATTGAAAGCATCCTTGATGGAATCAATGCAATTAATAAAGTCAAAATCAAAGTCAAGGATTCATAGATTGAAGAAATGAGACACTATATGGAATTGGCTAACTTAACATATGCCAACCTTGCAACACTTATAGTTGATTGACCAAGCACTAAAGTTAAGAAGTAAGCTACTATCTCATTTGTACCTTTTAAATGTAAGAGCCAACTAAATAATTAAACTGAGAAAAAAGTAATAAGCTTCAATAATAGAGTTGAAGGTATTTTGAGCTAAATACATAGGATAACATGATGCTGTGAAGGACCTAGAAAAACATATGACCAACTACCATGAGCTAAAATAGTAAATGCATCCAATTTATTTTTTGGTTTGTGCAAGCTTATGAGATGTTTTCAAATTTGATATGTTCCTAGGAAGTGCCTACCATCACTAACCTAGCCAACCTTGCTTGGAAACTTAATGATCCACATACTAATGTAGAGAAGATCTAGATGATATTGTATCATTTGCACATGGTGAGAGTAGTAGCAACAATAGAAAGTTAAATAAAAGAGTAACCAAGATAGGAGAAACCACCATTGTAAGGCACCACTTAAAGATATATCATTAGCCAATTTTAAAGTCTTGCAAAATTTTGTAAAATTTGGATGTTTATACATATTTTTTGTCATTTTTGGATCTTTACCATTTTTTCACTTTTTGTAAAATGTCCACTCAAACAAATTTCTAAAATGTGACACTCAGTTAGTCTATGAGTTGGGTCAGTTCTATAAATTTGTAACAAACTCTATCCCAATTTCTATTTAACTCAAGGATGAGTCTTTAGTCAGTTTTGAGGGTATGATAAATAATAAAATTGTTAGTTGTAACATTGTAACTACAATATTGCATCTATGATATCGTAGTTGTCATATCATAAATGTGATTTATCTAGGGTTGGTATTAGTTGTAAATATCATCCACCTGCTATATTAAAAGCATCTTTCAATTATAATTGTAGCCAAACTATATGAGTTTATTTTAATGATTTTGGTAGTAATTAGCCAACACACACAGTATGGTTTAACGTAGTTGGATGATATATTTATTTGAGTGGAATCTACTTAGACATGTTTCATGAATGACAATAAAGATCAAGATTGTCTCTCCATTATAGCATCCTAACCTAGACTAGATTTTAGTTTTCAAACACTTATTTTCCTATGTTTTTTTTATATTCCAACACACTTAGTTTAATGGTTTACACTTCCACACATAACAGTAAACTAGTAGAATGAATACACTTGATTTTGATCATAACATATAATTGCTTATTGACCTAGCAACAATATTGCTTGGTATGTCTAGTAGTATATTACTTAGTAAACCCAATGGTAATTACACTAGTCTTGAACATGCATAACAAATTGGAAACAAATGCTCATCACCCTTAGGCTAGATTAGGATTTATTTCCATTGTCTATTAGATTAGATGATTACTTTCTATATTTTACTTTATTTCATTCAGTGCTATACAATGATAATCATGCACCTCACTATGGACTAAGCCCTACACATTAGAGCCACACATAGTTCAAGTGGGAAGACAATGATCAAAAATTCAACAAATGACTTTCTAAGAACTTTTATTAGTATATATTCATAGATTATTACACGATCACTTGCAACGCTTGTGAATTGTATGGTTGGATGTAAGAAACAATGACCACTCATTAACACTTTTCCTCTATATAATGTGATTTTTTTCAAAAGGTGCATGAGATTGGATTTTTGGTTGAGGTGCCTTACTATCTTATCATAGGGGCTAATGTGGTTGTGAGTCCTTGCATTTTCCCAGAATTATCTAGGTATGTTCATTATAGTTGTTGTTATCTTATTTTATGATTAGCTATTCCATGATCTAGTTTACCACAATGAGAGCATACCTTAAGGCTTGAAATGTAGGCACCATCATTATGTTCAAATTTATCACATTTACTACATATCTATAGTAAATTTTCATATTAAACTTTAAAGTGAGTGTTCCCCATATACTTATGAATTTTAATATGTGTTCTACTTTAAAAGCCCTTTGAAGAGACATCTAGATATCAAATATAGTTAATACCATCCTAGACATACTAGTAGTGACTCTATCTAACTTTATGCATTCTCCAAACTCTACTGCAACTTGTTGCAATAAATTATTTTCTTAGAACTCTATGAGATAGTTTAGGATATGTATCTATATTTAAATTCTTTAAAATAAACTTGGGTTGCATCAACCTCCATGAGCTTCAAGATGTCATTTCGCTAATGCTAAAGCCCCACTTATGGAAAAGCCATGATACTTCCACAAGAATTTTAATCAGAGCTTCAGTAGATTCAAAATCAAAATGAAATAACCCTTCATCTATTGTAGTGATTTGGATTCTTGTGCTAGTCAAGGCAAGGACCAAATGATAATGCAAAGCATGCATTTTGAGTCATTGCAATATACAAGCACATCGCATAATGCAACCTAGTCATGAATCTAGTCAACTTGTGGTCTAGGATTAGAAGATATGAACATGTTGTGAAGTTTATTCTAGAATTTAAGTTTTCCTTGCTTGCAAACATCATCTTGAAGTATGATATGAATAGTGTATTTTTTTTTGATTTTGGCATGTAAATCAAGGCCACCATTCTACTGTTGGGTTTGCTGCTTAGAGTTCTAGTGCATTGACTCCGGGTCCTTTACAAAATGTTGCTTCCAACTCTCACCTTCGAGTCTCTATGTATGCTTCTAAGTTGCTTTCAATCCTTGTAAATACAACCGCCCTCATGCTAGTAGTTCTTGCCCAAATGCAATGTTATCTTTGTTCTCCGAAGTAAAACTATGCCTCGTTTTCGTAAAAATTTACTTCCCCTTTTCACAAGCAATGTTCACTAGGGACCATTTGATATCTATAATGAGAATAGTCTTTACCTTTCATATTCGATTATAACTTTTCTAGTACTTGTTGCTTAACTTGCCTATAATAAAATATTCAATATTTTGTAGGCCTCGAGGACCTTGAGTGGTATGGGACCAATATACCATGGTTTCAGTTATTGTATCCTTTAGAAATATCATTATTAGTATTTTCAGCATTCAATACTTGCTTTTGAAAATTTGGTTAGTTTTCTAAGATTTTAAATACTAGTAAATCATATTCCAGATTTACCATAAGATAAGGGTTTCCGCTTCACTTACAATTTATATAATAAAAATAAATTTTTTCAGCATTTCAATAACCTTCCAAATTTTTTTACAAGGTAAAAGACCGTCTCATCCATTAATCTTAAACAGCTCTCCGGAACAAGCAGAGGACAACTGAGTAAAATTTATATTCCATCATCGGAAGCACACAATCAACGCAAGTTTGCAAGCCAAGCCAAGCCTAGCCCTTAGTCATAAGGCTGTTCCGGAGTTTCAGGCATAGTGCTCTCAGCTTCACCTTATGACTTATTTTGGTTACTGTAACTGATACACTGTTAATATCAATAGAACTTCCTTTTGGGGTCCGACACCCCATAATGTTGTGTGCGGTCAGAAGCGTAGCATTCTAGAACAGCAGCAGCGTAAGCAAACATAGAGCCACAATGTTGAAAGATAGGCATTGCTTGCTTCAGCAGGTGAGAGTTGAGAGTTGGGATTTGGGAGAGGACAGTGGAGTGGAGGGTAGTGTGAGATAGGGCAGGACAGGTGTGGCTGCCAAATGTAAATATAAAATGCAACGTGTCATTTGAGATCCACAAAACAGAGGCTGACCAGGGCGGTCTCCAATGCTCCGCAGTTCACAGTCCAGACCCAACTCCCAATGAAGGAAGGAAGTCATTGTTAATTAATGCAGCATAATTGACATGAATTTGCCCTGCCCTGCCCTCTCTCATCCTACCTTTGCTTCCATCTCTCTTCAAATTAAACCCACCCAAATCCACTGTGACAGACATGAAGGATGTGCTTCTATTTCGTTCAGTTCCAGTTCCAGTTGCGGTTTCTGTCAGTCGTCCACTCGTTTTTGTTACCTTTGACGAAGCATCCCTCTGTCAGATGCTTTTGCCACAAATGCAACAACTTCGGAAAATTCTGTTTTGTTTTATATTTTCATCTCATCTCGTCTGGGTGATGTTTTGTTTTATATTTTTTCAGGTTGGACGCTGCTAACCTTTTTTCTCGAGTTTGCTCCTCGGTTGCCGCCCGATTTGGCAAAGCTGCAGGCCGCCTAAGCAGCAAGAGCGACGCATTTGCCGAGGTTCCATGAGCAAGAACCAGAGCAAGCAATTAGTGAAAACAACAATATCATCATCACGGCTTTGATCGCAAATTCTTCTCACAGGATCGGTAAAACCTCTGACGCTGGCCCTATCTGTAAGCATATAGCAAGAATCATGATTCAGATTGTTGTTGTTTGTACGGTTATACATAGGTAGCTGTTTTTTTCTCGCCTTTTGTTGTTTCTGTTCATTCCCTCTGTTTTTCTGGTAGAGGCATGGAGAAGAGGAAGAAGAGAGACAAGTCTTGTTTAAGCAATGCTGAATCAGAGGGTGGTGGGAGCGACAACCAGGCAAGCTTTGTTTGAGTTCTTTCTCTTCTTCGTCTCAGTTTTTTTCAGTGTTTTTTCGTTTTTTCCTTTCTCTGATGAGCATATGTTCTTGGGGACTTGCTTGGTGTTTTTGGGAATAAGCGGCTCTTCTATGAATCGGGGTCCTTTTGTATTTGGCCATATTATGTTCAAGCTTTGAGCCGTTGAGATGTTTCAATCACTCATATTCCTTTCTGGGTTTAGCAGCATCAAGTTCCAGTGCTGAAACATGTCCGTAGTTGATTCAATCGTCAGGTTTCAAGGGCGGTTCCTTCTTTCTTGACAGAGCGAAAACCTTTGTACTTGGATGCTTTGATCATCAAGTTCCATCAATGTTTCATTGTTTCTCAGTAGCAAAAATATTTATATTTTGGTGCATGCCCAGATAACCTCAGAAAGAAAAATCCTAGCAAACTTAGCCAGTCCATGTCCATCCCTAAGTTGTTACAAGCACCTGAACTCTTTTCCTTGTTATCTGACAGGGTCGAATGTATATATCTGTATATTCAAAGTCTACCGTACTGCAGGTTGTAAACATTTTTATTGGGTTTGTTAAGTCTTTAAAGAAAGGCTTATCAGTAGTTCGATCTAGCCATGTGAAATACGGTGCAAGGAGGGACTTTACTTGACGTTCTTACGCCTTTTAGCTCCAAATTTATAGTCCTACACATTATCTCCAAGGTTTTCATAAAAGCTTAGTTTCCAGTTGACCTTTCATCTGATTCTGGAGGAACCCGAATGGTTCTTGTTCCCTTATTTCGTGCATCCCTATCAAAAAAAATTGGAAGGAGCTTATTCAGGGACAAAAGCCTAATCGAAATGCTGTGTTGGGCACTGACCCCTCGATACAGTATCTAAACCCATGCAAATGTGTGATTGTTTTATGGTTTGATTCCCATTTTGTTCAATTAAGCAAAGACAAAAATGCTTACACATTACACCTCTAATTTCAGAAGCATTCATTTGCCATAAATGTTGGCAAAGTGATGGCCCAACCCAGCATTTATTTCCCATCCCTCATTTGAAACTGTTAATATCCTTAGACCTGAGTTTTATGTGTATAGAAAGAAACCCAAACACAGAATCAAAGTTTGTATTATAATATCCTAACTCAGATAACGTAACCGTTTGTAATGTTTGCAGCTGTGCAAGGAGGGAGACGTCCAAAATGTAGTAGCTCTTCAGAGATCATTCCAAAAACTGGGAAGCCCAACACATGAGAATGCTGCAATGGCACCACAACAGCAGCAACAACAGAACCCTCTAATTTTGCAATGGCCCTACACCTCACAGCAATTGCAAGAGATACAGTCGGTGCAATTCTCATGTCAGCCTGCCACAGCACATGGTCAACAGCAGGCTCTTGTTTCTCTAGGACGCCAACAGAGCCAGGTTCAGCCTCCCCAACAAGTGCCATTTTGGGCTCATCCAGAGATGCCAGTACCAACTCCAGCTCCCATGTATCCTTCTTTTGGCCCGCAGCAGGGATCTACCGACTCTACCATGCTCGCTGTTCATTCTGCAACTGAACATACCCTTCCTCCTTATGGCTATCATCCCAGCTATCCGTATCCTGTTGGGTATCCAGGTAGGTAACGTTTTCTTTTGCCAAAATTGTTGGTGCTATATATACTTCTTGAGAGAGAAGGTTAATCTCTTTTCCAAAATGTTACCAGTACTGGTGCTTTATGTTCAATTCAATTGTCCACACTGCAGGACCATGGGATCCAACATGGTGGGCACATGCTCAACATCAACCCCAATATCCTTATCCTTATCCACCACTACCACCATCATATGGGACTGCATATGGATACCTTACTCCTCCTGCTGTTCCTCCCATTGCTGCTGGTGTTCTACCCTCTGTCCCTTTACAAAGGGGGATTATCAGGCCTCCTGTTGGACTTTCTCAAAAGCACCAAAGATTATGGGAATCACAGGTGATACTCTTGCTACATGAATGCAAAGAATTTTATCCATGCTAATAAAAGAGATGACCTTTCTTTTTAAAGTTTACTTCACCTAACATACAAATTATAATAATACTGATGATATGTTTCCTGGGGTTTTCAGTCAGCGGAAAATGTGCAGCTTTGGGGTGCATTGGCCAGGTTTGAATCTGAACTCAATGCATACCGTGGTAGGCTGATGAAGGTAGAGTCGGAATTGTATTCACTGAAGACACACCATGAAGCTACTGCAGATGCTTCAACCGCTGCTGCGGCTAACACAACACAGGTTGGCAGGAAAGCTAGAAACAAGAGAGGCCTTGGAGCCACAAACCTGAATCTATCATCGCCAGATAGATGTCGACCACCCAAAACAAGGGGAAGGAGAGTCACAATGAGATGTAGAATGGCAGCAGACGAAAAGGAGAAGACGACTGATGCTGACAAGGACAAGGAAAGCATGGCAGCAGCAGAAAAGGAGAAAGCTACTAATCCCACTGCAATATTGCCTACTTCCAGTTGTCATTCCATTCCTCAAGAGAAGCCTCTGGAAAAACTACAGGCCATGTTTACCAATCATGGCAGTGACTCAGAGCATAACAAAACCAAGATGACTTCTTCTACTGATTTCCAAGCATCAATAATGTGTCAGAACCATGTTTTTACCAATGATGCTGATAACCTTCAGTTCAACTCTACTATAAACCCGCTGACTAACTTTGGAACTATGCATGGGACAGAGAGGAAATGCAATGACAGTGAACAGAATGCAGACAAAAAATCCACTGTCACAGGGCACCTACAAACCTCTAACAATTTCATAGACCATCATAAGACTTCGGAGACAGCCGAAGAAGAGGGTTCGGCATCCTATAGAGCAGTCAATAACAGAGGAAATGGATGGCCATCAGACAATTCGAGAAGTGATGGGGTTAGGAACTTGATGGTAGAGGGCAGAACCCTACATCCTTTTTATGATCATAATGGTCATATTATGAGATCTGATATAATGCGTGGTGGAAAGATGATTTCAGCTTGGGGCTATGTGTGTAATAACCCCTCTCAGGAGCAGCAGGATGAGGTAGTTCCATCTGCCAAGGAAGTGGACGAGGAAGAAATGGATGAAGATGCTGATTCTGCTTTAGAGGCAAAAAGGTCTAAAGGAGAGGCTATATTGAGATTAGAATCAGTTCAAGGAATTCCTAAAGGATCGACTCACATGAACAGATGGTAGAGATTTATCTGAAAACGTTCTCTTCCCTGCCCACCCCTGCGTCATTTGCTTTAGTGCCATGGCTGTATTCTTTCTCCTCCCACCATTGTTCCGCTTCTTCTTCGGATCTACTTGCAACAAATTTTGTTCCAATTTTTTGTACATAGAACGTTGGCATTATGCTAACTTTGCCGTATACACAGCCCAAAAGCAAACGAGTCACAGACCAAACATTACTGGAGTAGCATACAGCCAAGTTGCCTGTACACATAGTACTGTGAATCTTCAATTAATTAGTTACTGGGGTGTTCCATTTTTGTGTTAACCCCATACTCATTTTACATCACACGGCAGGTTTTTGTATACTTTAAATCAAATCAAATTTTACTTTAACAGCACCCTGCTAAAAAAATGCTAGTTTCTTTCAGTATGCATAAATACATTAATTCTCTCCTTTTTTATTAATATCAATTCAATGACATCTTAAAGATTGTAATCAGACTGTTGCAAGAGGTATAAACGACCTGGTAGCCAGTTACATATCGTGAACTGCGTATGCTGTACAGTGGCAGGCCTTTTGGACACATGATTAAAGTGTTCTTTATCACAAAATTAGCAATTATGATTAAAGAGCCGACGGTGGGACCATATTCATACTTTGTAAAGATCTTTTGTAGCTGGAGGTTTTTGGGATTTGGGTGGGCGTTGGAACCTGATATATACTTTAATTTTAAAAGAATAATAAAATTTTAAAAGAATTATAAAAGAAAGAATAAGTGACTAAAATTGGTAACCGAGCCATCTATCATTGATTAGTTTTAGAATTTCAAGTATGATTTACATAATTTATATCTCAAAACAATTTGAAAGTACGGGTAAATTTAGCCTAGTTTTAGAATTTCAAGTATGATTTACATCTTAAAACAATTTGGAACTATGGGTAAATTCAGCACTTATGTGGCATATTAATGCTGATGTAATTTCAATGCATATTGATTATGTAGGGTGGTGTTCTCTCTCTAAGTTCATCCAAATTTTTGCTTTATGGTACTCAATTTCTTAATAAATTGAGGTTTCAACTTAATGGTAAGAGTCTTGGCAGGGAAATTCATGTTAGAAGTTTGATTATTATTACACCCATTTCATAGTATGACATCTTCTTTCTTAATCTTAGGCTGGAGAGCATTACATTGGGTATAGAACCCCTAATAAATGATTGGCCATAGCTAAGAAAATGAAAATAAAATTAAACTAACACGATGAAAGAAAACAAAAGAAAACTTATGGTGAAGCCATGACCAAAAGGAGAATAAGGGAAACAAAACAACAATTAAAAAAGAGAATTAAGACAAACTACTAAAAGTATAATTAAATATCATAAAATATAATGGCTGAAAAATGAAATAAATTGAATAGAGATAAACATCATTGATTAGAAAATTTGGAACTTATAAATATCTAGCATAAATCATAATGGGCCAACCATACATGAACCATGATCGAATACATATAATGGAAAGAAAGATGATTTGAACATGTCTATAAAATAGTATCATACTTAATGAAATGATAAATGTCAAAACTAAGACAGGCATAAACATGGATAATAAAATCAATGAACCATCAAAGATCTCCAAGCTTCACCTAGCTCTAGTGACCTTGGATGAGTGATAAACCTTGTCACCTCCTTTAATTGAGTCAATGGACAAATCTCATGATGGCTAGATGAGGCATGCTTGACCAGCAAATTATGTTAGTATGCACCAACAATCCATGCATCAAGAGTACACAACATTGATCTAATACTAAAGTGCCAAAACTCACAAAGCAAATTGAAATACCACTCCATCTATCATCCCACAAGCAAGGAGACCAGCACACATTACACTTGGTTTCAAATGTATCAAATGTTGTCATGTGTACTAGCTCAATTTCCAAATGTCAAACTAATACTAAACTAAATGCCAAACTACCCTGCCTATGGATTTGCTATTAGTCTCAGCAAATAAGATGTGCCATCCAAGACTCACCCTAATTGTTCTAAACTACTAGTGCTAGAGGTGCTACCCTAGACTCATCTTTAACATTTTGGAGGTATCGAACAAAAAGACCAATGAATCATGAAAGCTACACTAACGCATCATAGTGGGGATCAATTATTAAACATTTTCAAGGAGTCCATATCCAACTAGTCATAAAAATCGATGCTAGGTATAATAAACATACATTCAGCAAACATTAGAAACAAGTCAAACCAAATGTTGATGGTAAAGGGTACAACAATAGTTAATAGCTTGAAGGTCTAACAACAATGCACATTAAGATTGGTAACTAATGGATTCTAGACTCTCAAATTGAGTAAAACTAAAACAAGAAGTTTTGAATTGGACCAAACTGAGTAAAAGACAAGAAGTGTTAAAGAAGAAATGCCTCGACCTAACCATGACTTGTAGCATACTCAGAATGAAAAACAATAGAAACTAAAGCAAAATGCCTCAACCATGACTTGACCATAATGTGTGGTGGTCAACCACAACTTGATCATCACTTGTGGTCTACTAGGAAGATTAATAATAGGTACAAATAGCAACACTAACTGATATTAAGGTGCAAAAAACCTCAACATGACTATAGCACAACTTGGAATGAGAGACCATGATTTCATCATAACATGTGGTGGATAGACCATAACCTCACTACAATCTATCATGGACTTGAAGACCACCAAACTAAGCAAAACAAAATATGAAATAAAAGATAATATATCATGATTTGACCATGACTCATGATATTGTAGGTTTGTAGAACAAAGGTTGAAATTGATGTAAGAAGGATAGAGGGCATAACGTGACTCCACCATGATCCCACTTGTGATTAGAGTTTATGATCATACCATGATCCATGGTAACTTGTGGTTTCATATGGAAATTGCAAATTGAACAAAAAGTGCATGAAATGGATAGCAAAAGATTTTCAATAGATAGAAAACACTGGGAACAAGAAAAGTAAGACTCAACAAGAAAAATAAACCAAACAAAAAATGGAAAAAAAGACTAAATGAGATAATCGTACCACAAAGAGACAAATTCTTAGAGGACTCAACAAAAACAAAAAACTCTACAACTAAAACCTCAAATCTTAGATTGGTTGAACATGCTTAATTTATTGACAAATGACTAACAATATTGAAATTTAAAGCATTTGTACAATATCCAATCCCAAAAGTCATTAATTGCATTATCTTGCACAATCCATGATTTCGAAATCAGTGAATAACCAAAAATATTCTAGCAAAACGTATAACAAATAATTAGAAACCATTGCAACCTACTGATCAAAGAAAACTTCTAAAATCCCAAGAAAAATTTGTACATATCCATAATAATAATATTATAATATCCATCTCATGTAAATGTGCACAAAACCCTATAGATTCAATAAATGAAAGAGAGACCAAGATTACTCACATAGTGACAAGCATAGTTCACATAAAAATCAAAGCACAACTATAGATCTATTGATGTCACGATTTGAATCTAGCAAAATCTCCTTGCACCACCACAAGCTCCAAATCTAACGACACTTCCTTTTCTGGCAAGTAGATGTCAAGGTGCTCAAATAAGGAGTTCTGGAATTTTTATCAAAAACATCCAAAAATTACATAGTGAAAAAACATGCAAATTATCCAAACTAGAATTCATCAAGAAGAAACTTTCTACTATCATGTGTCTATAACCTATCCAACTTATTAATCCAAGACAAGTGTAATGCCCCATCTCTTGTTAAGAGAAAAATTATATATTATTTATGAAATTAACATTGAAAAAAATGGGTGCCTCATTATGAGGAGTTGTAACTATTCACAGTACCCCTCGGGGATGGGTTTGACCTGTGACATTTAAGGTTGAGTTTAGAGGTTGTATCAGCATGGAATTACAAAGCCAAATTGGTAAGTGATAAGAGTCGAGTAAAGTGGGACAAGAAGGGACTGATCAACCTTATGTTCTAATGGTGTAACCATGATGGTAATGCTAGATTGCCTCTAAGATCCTAAGTGTCACATGAAGATAACCCATGGTCGTTAACAGTGTACCCAATAATTCCATTAATAAAGTTTCTATTGTTTGTTTTCCTTTCAACTCCATGTTTCTTCATCATTATTCTACAAGTTAAATAAGTGATAAAAATTCTTTTCATGTAACACAATGATTATACACAAAAAATGATCATATTCATCAACATCCAAGAATGGGATATTGGAGCAAGTTCACTCCTTCAAATTTCACCTTTTAATTCCTACTAAATTCATGTAATATAAAAGACAATGAAAATTGCTAAAAAAAAACAAGAAAACTAGCTATCTTCAATTAATCAATGGAGAAGAGTACAATAAAATGGATTTACACATCCAAGGATCCAAACACACTCTCATACACATATTATTGTAGAGCTTGAGGCTCTACAATCTTACAAAGATCGACCTTAATGCAAGGTTCAATCTTCAAATTAGATTTAAGACATAGAGCTATAATCCCAACTGATGAGTGGCGAGGTACCCCTACACTCAACCATACGAATACGAGTGTAACACGCGCGATCCGGTCGAACTCTGCAGACTAAGTGCCTACACGCCTCATGGAACACTTAAGGTTAACCATTCGTTGTCTTCCCAAACTTACTTGTAGTTGTCACGGTGTATGGTTAAGTAAGTCTAAGGTATATGATTTTTATATGTTTTTTGGTTTATCTCCTATGCTAGTGAGGTGAAGAGTTGAAGAGATTAACTAACTAACTCTAACTTAACTAACTAGTCTTAATTTACCTAGCATTAGCATCCGTTCCCACTTACCATTCACACCCTCAACCAATGCAACTGTGGCTACCAAACGCTAATCATTGTTGGGATCACCACGCGTAACGCATGTGCTCGAAGTGGTCATACTGAGGCACTTAACTAGGAGAGAAGGGTTGAGAAAGAAGTAATTCCTAATAAAGCATGTAAATGGAAAGTAGTAAATAACAATAAATAAAATCCTAATTAGCCTATTCCATGCATTGCAAGGTTTACCCAGGAAGTTCATCTTTATTTCCGTACACAAACTTATGTTCAGGTACAATGTTTGCTTGAATAAAGATCTGTTCACTTTGGAGCTCCTACTACGGGCACATGGAAAATATTCTATCTCTGGAGTGATCAAACTACCAGAGTTTCCCTACGGTCTAGATGTTGGATGGAAAAGAAGGGAGAGCTGCCTCTTATATATAGAATTTGCGGCATACCGTGATATCGCGTACGCAATATCGTGTACGCGATATCGTAGGAGACGATGCAATATCACGTGGGATGCGATATTGCGATGACCGCAATATTGCTTATGCAATATCATAGCCCATGCGATATCGTGTCTCATCATACCCCCATGACTAAATAAAAACTCATCCTCGAGTTCCTTAGAATAATATCAGGTTGGTATGGGATTATTGACTCAAATGGAACTAATGGGATGACTTGTAAACGGATCATCATTACAAGACAAGAGACAACTAGTGTTCATGACAACAAGAGTGAACACCTTATTACATTGACATCAGGCCTCATTTGGCAGCTAAGAAAGGGAAAGAGAAAGAAGTGTTGTTGTTGCCAACGCCAAGATTGCACCTTTCGTTATCCATTCATAAGTGCGCCATCGATCTTGCTCCTTGCATACTTGCTTCAGCCCCACTCCATTCCAAGTGTTCCCTCCAGATCCAATCCGTTGTTGTATGATTGCCATCTGCACACACAACACAATCTTATATTAGCAAGGGTAGATGAATTTCAATGTAGTTGATACCTTGATTCGGTGTGGCTAGGTCATGGTATGGCTGATTGCGGATTTGGAGATATAATATTGGTGACTACCGAAGGTGTAGGGGTTAGGAGAAAATCGAAAAAATTGGGCTCTGTACCCCTATGACTAATTGCAAACCTCTAGTAGCGTTAGAATGGAGAAAGAAGAAGAACAAGAAAGATAAAGAAAAAGAGACAACTCTAGCATCAATGAAATGGATGTCAAGATGGAAATAAACAAAATAAATTAGATTGCAAAGATGTTAGGGGAAAGAATTTAATTGGTGCACCAAAGAGAAATGTTAGTGGGTCCTCCCCAAATAAGGCTCATGCCCTTAATGCCTTGACAAACCCACATTCAAAGAGTCTGTAGGCTTTGGGAATGTCATTTGGAACAAGAGTTAAAGTCTTAACCACAAGAATTTACCCAAAAAGAAAACAATGCATCAACCAAAATATATACACTAATGATACAATCGGCAATGAGGTGAACAATGGAGAGAAGGATGGAGAGGAGAGAATGGAATGGAATCCCAAGAACAAGGTGGTGTACAGCCCCTTGTGTAGTTCATGATTAATGTGACTTGAAAAATCTCATTCCAACTCTAGCCTCAAACAAACCATTTCCAGTGACTTCGCATTAATGCATTTGGCCAATCCATCCTCTTGAAGTAACAAGGATGACTTCCCCCAAGAGCCACCACCATTCCGACGAAACAAAGGAGAAGAGAATGGGAAGCGAGAAGGGCCTTAGTTAGAGGGAACATCTTTATTTTGGTTCCATAACTAGTGCTTGTAGCCCAAAATATTATTTCATCTAAGGGGTGTGATTTGAATTCTCACTTTTTTCTTCTTCTTCTTCGTTTTCCCCTTTTTTTTCTTTTTTTTTTCGTTTTATGTGTTTATGCGTGAGAACCACACCATGCAAAGACTTTGTTATTTTTATTTGCTCAGCTTCCTGATGATTGAGTAACATCGAAACGGTAAGAAAACTCAGGAAGAAAACATCCAAGCACCCAAGAGAATGGCCAACACAAAAGCATCAAGTTCCCTTGAAGTCACACCCTTTTCAATCTTTGAGTCCTTCCTTAGTTCGAGAAATGCCCAGTCACTGATTTATTAATAGTTCTTATTATAAAAGGGACTGTACATTTCCAAGCTGAGAGAGACCATAGAAATCTGTGAATGTATGGATGAAGTGAACTCATTGCCTGCTATATCAAAAGAAACATACCTTAGTATCAACATTGTGACTTAAAGGTAAAAACCAAACATTAGCAATCAACATGAAAATAGTTCATACCATACGAAGAAAACTTATTGGGTGATGAACTTACAGGGTGGATGACACACACACACACACACATAAAATGAAAAAGTATAATGATGATGTAAAAAAAAAAACAAGAAAAGTTAAAGAAATTTGTAAAACAAAAATGTGTAAAAAAAAAATGTGTAAAACAAAAATGTGCAAAAAAAAAATGTGTAAAACAAAAAATTAAAAAGAACTGAGGGCCCCAAATGATTAGCATAGGTGGCCATCTCTCCCAATTGATGTTGGAAAGGGAGTGATTCGAAATAATGAGCGCCTGTTGGAATTTCTTAGAAGTGTCCAACTTCTCCCAATTGATGTTCTTAGATTAAGGGATGGAAGTTGGTGATGCTCATATTCCAATGTGTCTATGCCTTTGTTGTTGGCATGGGTTGTTTCGTCAGTTCGTTCCATGCATATTTATGGGTTTCTCTTTTGAGTAGCTATCAACCACGGGGTGTCTACTACTTTTTGTGTGGTTGCTACATACAAGCATCTTTGTCTTACATTTTCAAGGGCACACCTGTTGCATGGAGGAGATGTTGTGCATTCCTCCATGTCAGCACCTGATGAATCACTGTATGTGATGCATGGAACTTTCCTCTTCTTGATCTTTCCGTAAATGTTTACCTTAGAGATTTCCAAGGAAAGATCACGAATTCTTAGGCATGCATCTACTATACTCAACCATGCCCTTCCCATTATACTTGGGAAGTCCCCTTTGTCATTGTTAACTTCTATCACTAGGAAATTAGCTGGGTAAGACCAACCACACACAGTGGTAACGATGTCCTCCACCCATCCCAAGGGAATGGTGATGGACTGGTCTACCAGCTCTAGTTGAATGTTGCTCTTCTTAAGTTGGGGCAGGTTCCAGGCTTGATACATCTCTCGTGAAATTAAGTTGACTTTGGAACTTGAGTCAAGAAGAGCCTTATGTGGTTCATTTTCGGTGACTTGGAGGTATATTAAGGGACTTCCAAGGTTAGATAGTTTCTTGGGAAGGTGGCCTACCTTGATCCAGTCAGTTACGGTATGTGTTAACATAACCGTATTCGTTAAGCTTTGATTTTGGACTGAAGGAAGCCCTAAAGCCCTATGTGTCGGAGGAGTGATTGTAGACTCAACCGCTTGTTGTTGTGAGAGCTTGTCTGGGCTTTTCATTATGAAGAAAGGTCTTCTCTTTTTATGGTTGTCAGAACTAGCAGCAGGTTGAATATTCATAGTTCTCGTAGCGTTTCATTGCTGCGGTTGAGTAGGGGGTTCCCCTTGCATTGTTGGAGCAGGAGGTATGGGAACTACCGATGGAAGAGGTGCGGACGGATTAGGAGGATGGTATGGGTATGGAGCATCTCCCAGAGGAGAAGGAGTCCTTCTAAAGTACTCTCAAACTTGGTAGTGATGTTGGGGAGTTGTGTGACCCATGGAGTCACTTGGAGAAATTGGCTGCTGCACATAGTAACCATATGGATCGGGCTGCCGGTAAGGGTAATGTTGTTTCGGTGGTGACATTCCCCATGACTGTGGGTATTTCCACTACTGATGTTGTCCGATGGGTTGTGGTGGAGTTCCACTTGGATAGTACATTAATGGTTGGTGGAACTGTCTTGGGTTACCTTGAGGATAAGGTAACCTTCGAGGTGTCTGCCGTTTGTTGAGTCTCGGGTTAAGTGCATACACCCCAAACTCTTGTAGATGTGAGATGATTGGAAAAAATCCCTTAGGATGTTCATAGTGGCAGATCTCACATCCACCGTNGTGCAGGGCTTGAGTCTCTCTACTTTTTCTTGTCCTTGTCAATACTTTGTTCCTCCTTAGACTCCTCTACAATCTTTAGGACAGTTATAATTTTACTATCTAATGAAATCCATGCTTTATCTACCTTATCCGCTACTTCCGTTGTTAGTTTTTGAAGTAGCAAGGTTTTTATATTCATCGAATCTTCGAGTGGTGACTCATCCTCTTCATCGCAAAACCTCACTCCCTTCTTTCGAAGAGAGGGATTATGGTTATATTCTTCCACACTTTCCCTTTTTCATAGCTCCCCTTCTTCTTTGGCTACTTGTTCCAACAAGTGATGAATCTCATGGGATCTAACTTTTGATAGTCTCCCTTGGACATAAGTCCCAAGGGTTCTCCTAGTTTCATACCTTAGCCCATCTACGATGTGGTGTAGTTGGTCCCGTTGTGCATAACTATGGCCTAGGAAATGATGTAACAATGCGTAGTAGTGGCCCATGGTAGCATCCAAGGGTTCGTGAGTACCTTGCTTCCATTGTTGGATCTGCTTACACAAATTAGACACTCTGGAGTACGTCTGATACTTATCGTTGAAGAGTTATAACATTGTACTCCACCTCCTGATGGTTTCTGGTTCTAAGGACCAGTACCAACTCTCTGCTTCCTTGATGAGTGTCCTGGGAAACAACTTTAGTTTCTGCCACTCATTCTCTATATTTTGCAAGGCGCAGGCATCGTGGAATGCCTATAGATGATTTTGCGGATCCACGTTGTATCCCCCTTCAAAGCATGGGATATTGTTCATGTTTAAGTGCTTGATTTGACTATCTTTTAAATGCCTTGTTGGGATTCTCACTACCTCCATTATGTTTAGCATGCTTCGGGTGGCCAGTAGGGGCTCTTCATGATCATCTCTTTCATGAAGTCTATGATTTCTCTGTTGTTCCCTACTTTCCCTTCGTTCATGCCCTTGTCCTCGCTCTTGACTCTCTCGTTGAGGTCTCTCATTTTTCTTACCTTTATCCTCTCCATTATGCTCTTGATGATTGCACCCTGATGTGGAAGGAGAGGGTGAGTGATGTGATGAAGGTGAAGAAGAAGGAGAACCATTACCATGATGATGTTTCTTGCCTTCTCTTCTGTGGCTTCAGCCCCGATCGTGATGACGATCTGAGTGCCCGTCCTTGTCATTTGTTATTGTTCCTTCAGTGAACAGCTAGTGTTCATGGGGATTAGAACCAGGGTTATGTATCGTGGATCGTAGGTTCTGATACCCCACCTCCTCACTTCTGTTAGGAGGGGGAACATCCTTTGATAGAGAACCGGTTATGAGTGGTTCACCATCTCCGATTTCGCTCAGGACATGCCAGACCTCTTTGCCCTTCAACAGTGTATGTTGGCTCTCCTGCCTTGAGTCCCTCATACATTGTAAAGCTATGGGATGGTAACCCCTCATGGCAAAATCACCTATAACGTATTCAACATAAAGATGAGTCATGCCAATCTATGCCAAAGCACGGAGGAGCATGTTGGGGACTACACGATCTGGAGGTAACACTATGTTACCTTGCAAGTCTCTCCAGCGCATCTGTTCATCTTGATGGAAGATAAAAGTAAAATTGGGAATATACTCATCAGGATGAGTATATTCCACCCTATATTGTTGAGGAACTGACAGATTTAGGTTATGTGTTTTTGATTGCTGACTATTCTTTGTATGATCCCTAGGTGAAGTGCTCTTGTGAGAAGAAGAAGAAGACATGATGTCTTATTTGGTATGCTATTTAACCGTTATAAAATTTTTGTTCATTTAATTAACCCTAAGGTTCGTTTAAGCTCCCAACAATGTGAGTGATATTCTATGTTCTACTTAGCGCACAAACACTTAGTCCCCGGAAACGGCGCCAATGATGAGTGGTGAGGTACCCCTACACTCAACCATACGAATATGAGCGTAACACGCGTGATCCGGTCGAACTCTGCAGACTAAGTGCCTACACGCCTCATGGAACACTTAAAATTAACCATTCGTTGTCTTCCCAGACTTACTTGTAGTTTTCATGGTGTATGGTTAAGTAAGTCTGAGGTATATGATTTTTATATGTTTTTCGGTTTATCTCCTATGCTAGTGAGGTGAAGGGTTGAAGAGATTAACTAACTAACTCTAACTTAACTAACTAGTCTTAATTTACCTATCTTTAGCATCCGTTCCCACTTACCATTCACACCCTGAACCAATGCAACTGTGGCTACCAAATGCTAATCGTTGCTGGGATCACCATGCATAATGCACGTGCTTGAAACGGTCGTACTAAGGCACTTAACTAGGAGAGAAGGGTTGAGAAAGAATTAATTCCTAATAAAGCATGTAAATGGAAAGCAGTAAATAACAATAAATAAAATCTTAATTAGCCTATTCTATGCACTGCAAGGTTTATCCAGGAAGTTCTTCTTTATTGCCGTATACAAACTTGTGTTCAGGTACAATGTTTGCTCAAATAAAGATCCATTCACTTTGGAGCTCCTACTACAGGCACATGGAAAATATTCTATCTCTGGAGTGATCAAACTACCAGAGTTTCCCTACGGTCTAGACCTTGTATGGAAAAGAAGGGAGAGCCACCTCTTATTTATAGAATGTGTGACGTACCGCGATATCGCGTACAAGATATCGTAGGGGATGACGCAATATCGCGTGGGATGCGATATCACGATGGTCGCGATATCGCGGCCCATGCAATATCGCATCTCATCACCAACCAAGATGCAAAGAGCCATAGCTAAGCTCACACATATAATTGGCCTTAAAGATGCATCAACACACATGCAATTCCTCTTCCAACTCTCTACTCACCTCTCTCAAGGTCTTGAGATGTCTCTTCCCTTGCATAAGCTCTTCTTAGTCTTCTCTCACTTGCTTCTCTTCTTCTCCCTCTACTACCAAGCATGGATACAAAACATTATTATAAAGACATAAAAACCTTAGGAACCTTTTTTCAAATGGCTTTCTAGAAGTTTCCCACATGGATCTTAACTTTCTTGGATGTTTCCCATCAAAACTGCCACATTGGAGCTTTCCTATGTCAAACGAGAAATTTCTTGGCCTTCCTAAACATCTTCCTATCAATTTGTAATGTTTTTGAAATGTGTTACATGAGGATGAGATGTCTTCCATGAGGACAATATGTCTCCTTAGTTGCTAAGATGTTTCTTGAGTGCCAAATATGTCTCCTCAAGGTTCAAGACATCTCATACAAGATGCCTCCTCATTTGCAAGATGTCTTCTTTGACAAGACTACAATTCAGCCAAGACATCTCCTCTAAGCTTAAGACGTCTCCTATAAAAGCTTAAATCTTAGCTAAGACATCTCATGGACCTCCAAGACATCTTCCTAAATCTAAAACCTACAACAACAACTTGTACAAAAAAAATGAGGGAATTGAGAGTGGTGTGTCTACACCAGATGTCACATTTGGTATTAGAGCAAACCATAGTTCAAGTTGAAAGGGATGAAAAGGATATAATTATTAAATTTTTATTATTAATATAAAAAAGGGATACATTAAGAAGAGGGGATATGGAAAAAGTATGAATATGGACAACATAGAGAGAATAAAACATCCAATTTAAAAAGTTGAAGAAGATCTTTTGATATCTTTGCTTGAGCTACCTATTCTTCCTTACTAGCATCCTCCTTCTCAAGTACATTTAGACATCCAACTAAATCATCACAAAGTTACCAAATTTTTTTTGTGGAACTTTGAGTAGTAACTTTTGTGTGATTAGCCTTGGCAAGTTTGGATTCTAATAGGTTGACTTGGAGGATTTGTCATTTCACATTTTCTTGTTATTCTTTCTCCTTCCTTTGTAAATATAAGATAAGGATTATAAGTTAAAAAAAAAGAAGAAAAAATAAGAGGGATTTTCAAACTCATGTGAAGCTAATCATTTTCAATTTGTAGAATTTTCTGACAATTCAACAAGTGTTGGGCCAAATAAGTAACACTCTTCAGTTATCCTAAGATATGTTCTAGATACTTGGTAACTTCTAGAGTAGCCTTAGGGAGGGTGTGAAATGCTGATGAACCACCAAATTACATCAACTCATAGTTACTTTTGAATTCATAGGATTAAGACTCCCTTAAGTAATATAACTCCTCATGAATGGAGTGCAAAGTATTCTTAGCGATTTGATCGCTAAGACTACGAAGAAGAATAAGCTCTTCTTCTATAGTAGCCATGATTTGCCCTAAGAAATAGGAAGGACCCTTGATGGTAATTGAGGGAATTAAAATAATTGAAAGAGATCTAGATATGGTTTGTACTTTTAGACAATGTAGAAACCTTCACCAGTATTACTCATGGAGTTTGTACCTTGGGAGATATCGATGATGGGTTGTAGTCCACTCAAAACTAGATTAACGTGGGGAATCCTTTTCTAACTCTTGGATGAAGTACCCTTGATCCATGAACATCTGAAACACAAAATAAGGAGAACATAAGAAAAATTTAGAGGGAAGTATTCTAAACTTGATAACTAATAGGTAGTTAATTTACCTGTGGTTCTTTTTTCCTTTTCTTTTTGTTGGTCACTTGTACCCTATCCACCATAACCTTGTTCGATGCATGATTTTTGATAAAACGAACAAGAGGCCATATAAATATACATAATAAAAAAGAAAGGATGTATTCATAATAAACCTTGGAACTAGGTTTTGTTACTTCTACCTTCTCTTTTCTTGGAGTTTCTTTTTTAGCATTTTCTTCAGTCTACAGCCTAGAGTGCACTAGCACATAAATATCATAAAGATAAATAATTAATAAACAAGAAAATATATAATTAAAAAACATATATTCCTCATTAATTCCTTCTAGACTATGGGCCTATGTGAGGGCTTCTTGATCATTTTTTGGCATCTTCAATTTAACTCCTCACAATTCTTTTCTTCTAAAAAAACTCAAGGTATAGATTAGGATTATAATGATTAAGACTATAGTTGTAACATTATAACTTAAGATTAAAGTCATGATTAGGGGCATATAACATATAGTATAAGGCTTTTAAATATTCCTCTTAGTAGCAATAGTAAGCTCTATGGAAAGGTATAAAGGAAAAAAATAGGATAAAGACTAATCATATATTCTACTAGTTTTAAAAGCATGAAGAATATATATAGAGCAAGCATTAACATAGGAAGACTGGGCACTCCATAAAACCTTACTATATATGAATTGACATAATTTATAATAAGTTTTATCAATCAAATAAGCTAGATAACATTGGTTTTTGGAAAGTACAAAATCAACAAGATAATTAGATAAATTCCTTTTACAAAAGCTTGAAATTTAGTAGATTTCACATTAGATATTAAAGCATTTTCCCTCAAGTGCAAACCTAAAATTTTCTAAATGTTAATAGAAGTAATTACCAATTCTAGAAGTTATTCTTAAAAGAGAACTTTCCTAGATATGATAAGCATTGCACAATTGCCTTATAATATCTTTGCAATAAGAAGCTTTAAAAATGGGAAAGACAAGTAAGTTTGATAGCCTATATGTTTTAAGATATTCAAATTCCTTGACATCTAACAAGCTATGAACTAGATTAATAGCCTCAATTATGATATTTTGGTATAAAATAGTAGTAATTGATGCAGGGCTACTTGTGGTGTTGGGAGAAGCCTGATTGGGATGCTTTGGAGGAACCATACTACAACTCGCTACAAGAACTCTCTGCAATTTCTATGCTTTATTTAAAGATGATGGGCTAGAAGACTTCTTTCACCATGAATTTATAGGAAAGATCTAAAAATCCTAGCAATACTAGAGGTTAGGTTGACTAGAGAAAAGTGTAGTTACAACTTATGTTAAGAGATGATTAATCATTAATTAATCTTTAAGTAATGATAAATTTTCTTGATTTGCTAATTGAAAAGGTTAGTAAACTATGATTATCATGAGTATAATGTGTAGTGCTCTCTGATATGATTCCAATGGTATCTATTTCATCAAAATTTGATGTATGGTTTGTGAGATATGACATTTCTTGGTAAGTAGGTTGTTAATTAAAATTAATAAAATTTGACATTAAAATTTTTTTCCACTTTTTTAATTATAATTTTAAAAAATTTAGGGATTGGAATTAAACCCTTGATCTTCCAACTAATAAATTCATTCATTTAACCAAATGCTCCAAGTCTAAAAATAAACATGTATTTTCTTTTATTTAAATTTAAAATTTTAATTTTTTTTAAATTTTAAAAAAATTGAATTTATTTTACGATGATAGAGGAGGCTACTGCCAACAATTGTGACTAACTAGGCCACAATATATGTTCATCACACTACCATAGAAGGCCATTACATGAAATACTTCTATGGTCGCAAGTAGGCCTCATGTTGCCACCCTACTACTACAACCTCTAATCATTCATTTTCCCATAATTGTCAAGATAATGAAATAGTTAGATTTAGTATATGAAAACTTGAAAATTAGTTTCTAAAATCATTATTTACTCATCCCAAAACATAAAAAAAATATGTTTAAAGCCCAAAAATTGAATATATTTGGATGAATATAGTCTCTTAAGGCTAGTTGAGTCTTCATGGAAGGATCTAGGAAGAATCAATTTGTTAATGGTAGTTGCAACCTCTTCTAGAATTGATTAACCATCTTAGAACCCATAAAGAGAGCCACAAAGACCAAGGAACCATCACCTTAGCTTGTTTATTCAACTTATCAATGTCTAGAACTTGAAGAGTGCATTGGAGAATGATGGAGTCTTGATTCAATGATCAAATGGATGCCCTTGAACAAAAAATTAATGAAATTAGAGGTATCAAGATAAACTCCACTAATCAAACCAAGAATTTAGGAAAATCATGCAAGATATGTCCAAAAAAATTAGGATATTGTTCCATAATTTAGAAGGAAAATGGTCAAAATTTCAAGGAAAGATGGATTTCTTTGTAGATTCCATTAAGCAATTAACTAATCATTTGATCCAACCTTCCAGTTAGAATCAATATTCATGTAGAGATCATAATCAAAATTAATTTCCACCTAGAGATTTCATGAAGATTAATTCCAACATCATTGAGATGAGTACTGGGATTAATTTTCCCATATAGATTAGTATCGAGATTGATCTTCACTTGTTGGATGCCAAGATGCCAACATTCATTCACAAGGTCAAAGAGTGAAACCTGAAGCGGAGGGTTATTGGAATTGATAAGATTCACTAAGAGAATCCTTAACCCACACCCATGCAAAGAGAGTAAAACTCAATCATTATGACGGATCCCTTGAATCTAGTGCCAAGATAAGAGATTGGCTCAACACCATGAAAAATTATTTCAACATGTTAAATTTTTTGAGTCATGAATGTTGGAAAGTAGTCTCTTTATATTTAAGGGAACTTGTAGCAACATGGTGCAATGGAGTTAGATCTCATGGATTGACTGGAAATTGACTAAACTTTTTTTCAGATTTGAAACAAAAGTTTCGATCACATTCTTTTCTTAATGATCATAAGATGTAGTTCAACTCATTGAGATTGGGTTGATGATTAGCAGATGATTATTACAAGGAATTTTATGATCTCTTTCATTATGTGAGCCATCAGGATGAGGGTGAATTGGCTTCAATGTTTATTAATGGATTACATGCTCAACTATGTTCCTAGACTCATGTCCATAACCTACAAATAGTTGATGAAGCTTATAGAATTGCTAAAGATTGTGAGGAATCAAATCAAGTATGAACTACAACTCTTCAATAAGCAATGGTAGAAGAAACATTGATTAAGAGAACATGAATGAATATTTCTTCAAGTGGGATTATCCAAAATTAAGAGTAAGAATACAAATAAGTAATCAAAATAAGAACCAAAAATCTAACACTAGTGTGGCCAAGGGAAAATCTAAAACTACTATTGCTACAGTGGTAGTGAAAAAAATTTCAGCATTGGCTAAGTCATGTTTGAGGAAATTTTAATTTTCTTTACTCATTTTTGAAGGATTAATTAAGAATAAAAAGATTAAATTTTTGATGAATAGTGAGCAAGTGATCATCTTATTTCACCAAATTTAGTTAAGAAATTTAATCTAAACTTACCTTTCAAGAAACTTATTAAAATAGAGCTTTTAGATAAAATGTTAGTGAGTAAGCATACTAGGTATGGAGAAATTAAGTTTTCCTTGCAAGATATTCATTTTATTGGTGAATTCTTAGAATTTGAGTTAGGAGATGTTGATGCAATCTTAGGATTGTCTTTTTTGTTTTACAATAATTTAATATTACTACCTATTTTGGAACCAGTGTCTTAAAAGTACCAATCACTGATAGAGTTAAGATTCTAAGGGAGGTAGGAATAATAAAGCAAATTGATATGATAATTGTTAGAAAAGCTAAGACATTAGTTAAGAAAGGTAATATCATGTTTGTTGTTAAAGTAACTTAATCCCAAAAAAATTATGACATTGAGATCTCAAAAGAACTTAAAGAGTATCAAAATTTGATATTCGGTGAAACTAGAGAGTTACCACTAAAATGAATTATTTAAAATGTCATTGACATCTTTCCAAGTACACAACTAGTTTCAAAAGCCCTATATAGGTTTTCCACTTCAAAATTAAGAGAATTAAAATTATAATTGGAATAGTTACTAGAAGAAGGAAAGATTCATCTTAGTGTCTTACCTTGAAATGCACCAATTCTATTTGTTAAGAAGAAGGATGATACCTTGAGGTTATGCATTGATTATAGGGTGTTAAATAAATTAAAAATTGAAATACTTATCCCTTTCCTAAGATTGATGACCTATTTGATCAACTTAATAGAGCATGCTACTTTCTAAGATTGATTTAAAATCAGGTTATCATCAAATAAGGATTAAAGAGAAAGATATTGAGAAAACAATGTTTAGAACTAGGTATGCATTGTATGAATTTTTGGTGATGCCATTCTAATTGACTAACAAACTTGCAACATTCTTGGCATTAATGAATAATAATTTTCATGAATATATTAATCAATTTATTATTATATTTATGGATGATATACTTGTCTATTCTAAGTTAAAAGAGAAACATATTAAACATTTAAAAATTACTATGGAAATTCTTAAGAAAAATCAATTAAATGCAAGCTGAGTAAATGTCAACTCTTTAAAGAAGAAGTATAAATTTATGCCATATTATATCTAAACAAGGACTGCAAGTAGGTCCATCAAAAGATAGTGTAGTTTGTGAATGGTCAGAACTTAAAAATACTACAATAATTTGGAGTATTTTTAGAGGTTTAATAGGTTTTCTTTGATGTTTTATTAAATATTATTCTACTTTGGTACCTCCTTAACTGATCTTTTATAAGAAAAATGTATGTTTAAGTTTGATAAATGATGTAGGGAAGCTTTCCTAGGACTAAAGATGTTATTAACCACAACACCCATCTTGAGAATCCCAGATGAAAAATTACCATTTAAAGTGTCTACAGATGCCTATGGAGTAGGGATTGGTGTAGTCCTTTGACAAGAAGATAAAGTGGTATGTTTTGATTCTCATAAATTACAAGGTGTTGAGGTAAATTACTTGACCTATTATTTAGGATTACTAGAAATTTTTCATGCCTTAAAGGTTTAGAGATACTATCTTTGTGGTAAAAGATTTATATTAAAAATAGATCATAAAAGCTTAGAATACTTGTATAGACAACCCATCCTAAACACTAGAAAATAAAGAAAGATGAAATTATTGGCTAAATATAATTATGAAATTAAATATGTTCCAAGAAAACAAAATATAGTTGTTGATGCTTTTAGTTGGATGTAGAATATAATGATTAGTGTTGTGACAACTTATATGAAAGAAGAGATCAAGGAGAAAATAAAAAAATACCTTTATTATTAACATATTTTAACCAACATAGCTTCTAAACCTCAATACAGCCTCCCCACAAAGGACCTATTGAGGAAAGGACATAGAGTGTTTATACCAGAGGAAAAGTGGGGGCTTTTATTGTTCAAAGTTCATGAATTGTCATACACAGGACACTTTAAATATATTAAAACCTATGTGATGATATGAAAGTTTTATTTTTGGCCAGATATGAAAAATGATGTATTCACATACATTAAAAATTAGCCAACATGTTAAAGAATGAAAGATGAACAAAAAATGGGAATGATTCTATTTTGGCGGTACTTGATTACTTGTTAAAAATGGCTTATTTTATACCTTTAAAATCTATGAATTTAGTAGAAGACATAGCCCAAAAATTTGTGCATGAGGTATTTTGACTACATGGATGCCAAAATTTGATCACATTCAATAGATATCCTAAGTTAATGTTTGAATTCTTGTGAAAATTATTCAAGGAACTTAGGACCCAATTAAAATTTAGCATGTCATACCACCTAGAAATAGACGGCCAAACACAATGTATTAGTTGAATACTAGAAGATATTCTTCAAAGCAATGTTAAGAGTAGATCTAAAACATGAGAGAATTATCTACATTTGGTTGAATTTTCTTACAATAACAATTATTAGGGATCCATATATAGAACCCCATTTGAAGTTGTGTATAGATAGGATTGCTGAACATCACTAACTTGGGTAGACCTATTCTTAAAAGAAAAATGAAAGGAAGAAGAAATGAAAATCATGGAAAATATTATTACAAGAGTGAAATAAAATTTGCAAGTGGCCTAGGATAAGTATAAGGGTTATGCCAATGACATTACCTTACGAAGGAATTCTAGCTTAGAGATCAAGTATTACTGAGAGTTAAACCCACTAGGAGTTCTCTTAAGTTGGGAAGATTTATGAAGTTAGCTGCTAGATATTGTGGATCTTGTGAATTTTTCAAATGCATTGGAAAAGTAGCCTAATAACTAAATCTTTCAACAAATTTAACAATTCATTCTATGTTCCATGTGAGTTTACTTAAGACGTTCCATAAGAATGACATACCTAATGTATTGGACCAAAACACTTTGTATTTAAGATTTGACAGAATTTTTGAGGTTAAACCAATTTCAATAAATGATCAAAGAACAAAGAAACTCTATAATAAAATCAATAATGAAGTACTTGTTTGATGATTCGTCATTTGGGTGATTGCGATATCGTAGCCCAATTTGGGATATCGCGGCTTGTCTTCTCATCTATAAATAAGAGGTAGACAGATGAGTTAGAAATCATTAGATCAATTAGTTTTAGAGTTATTTTTGATTTTAGTTTTCATTTTCTCTCTCTCAACCCTTTTCCTCTCCGTGTATGCCCGTAGTGTGGTGATTGTAATTGTACGACATCCTTTATTCGGTGTGACGTACTTGGACACACACATGGCTAGCAATAAAAGATCGAGATTACTTCATCATTGCAACATTTACTTAGCTTAATCATTTAATTAATTTTTATTTACTACTTTCCTAGTTAATCTCTTCTCACCCTTAAACTCATGTTAAAATTTGGAATGAGTACAACTTGATTACGAGCATTTAAGTGTGACTACTTGGTAACTCAGTAGCGGACCTAGGATCTATGCTTGGTAATCCTAATGTTAGTCGTGCACGAAGTCCAAGATGTGTATGGATAATCAAGGAATGGATGCTCATCGCACTTAGGCTAGTTAAATTCCTTCTCACCCTTTCTTCCTTAGCTTAGTTAATATTATCTTCCGTTGCCTTCAGGAGTAGCATTAGGTTAGAAACACATCATACACCTCACTCTGGACTAAACCATACGTGACAAAGCTAATACTAGTCCAGGTGGGAAGATAGCGAACTATGACCTAAGGCTAACTGTCTAGATGCCACAACTAGTCCATCTACGGAGTTCAACCGGATTGCGTGTGTAATTCTTGTATTCATATGGTTGAGTGTAGGGGTACCTCGCCACTCATCATTGGCATCATTGTCGAGGAGGTGCTAGTTATCTAGATTAGTTATATCATACAAGGTTGCTGTAAAGGAATTAATGATATATATTTTAAGAAAGAAATAATTATAAAAAGTCACACATAAATTCACACACAACTTCACAACCATGGCTCTTCTACAAGATTACAATAATGCCAAACTTAGTGAGGAAGTTCATTGGAGAACCATCGAACTATATGATGATGAAGATTGGAGTACACAACCTGAAGTGGGGGTTTCTTATAAACATGAACAAAAGCAACATCATCCCAACGCATGAAAGCATAACTTACCCAATGATGATGAACCCCCACTAGCCACTACAAGCCTAACGCAAATACAAGAGGCTATTCGAATCTCCCGTAGGCATTGTAAAGAGAGCCGTCTACCCAGGCTTGATTTAAACAAATTCCCTAATTTTTCAGGAGGCTATGACTTAGCTCCGCATCAACATTTACAAGCCTTCTACGATGCCTGCACATGGAACAACATTGATAATGGTTGGCAAAAACTTAAGCTCTTTCCTATAACACTCATTGGCCAAGAAAAAGTACGGTATAGATCGTTAAAACCAAATTCAATACGACGTAGGTCAATGATGGTAGAAGTCTTTAACGAAAAATATCAAACCTATGCAAGAGTGTCAGCCTTGAGGAACAAATCCAAGAGTGGAAACAAGTACAACATGAACCCTTGGACATGGCCTTAGAAAGATATTACGCATTGTTAAACAATTGTCCAGGCCGTGGGTTTTTCGAGGAAAGGCTAATGTACCATATTATTGATGGGTTTTGTCATGCAACCAGAGAAATATTAGGGATGTATGTCCAAGGTCAACTATACGAACTATGAATCCATCAAGTCCAAGAGCTTATTAAGTAGGTAGCAAAAGAAGAAGGAGAAATGGCTAGATGGGAGAGTGTTGAAAAACATCAACAGGACCAAAATCTCAACTTAACAAAGGTCCATAATCACAAAAAGGAGAAATCAACCTATCACAAGGAGAAAGAATAATCTTTGCCAATACACCAATCATTAGAAGAAGTCGAGGCAAAGATCAATAAGATGTTGGAATGGACGTATAAAAAGTGTGGAGAATGCATTGATATCATTGGAGATAGAGTTTTGAAAAACCGAGAAGCAGGACGAAACATTAGACATTCAGAAAGAAAGGATGAAGGAAATAGGAGCTCAACTACCAATCATACATATGAATGCAACATTTTCCTATACGATCACCCCAAGGGCCAATGCCCAATCTTGTTACATTTACATGAGCATTGGGGAAACACGTTACACCTAGAGTTCGTATAGAGGTATTGTGTTCGATCGTAGTGGCAACAATCCCAGTCGTGGGGGAGACCACCCCTAAACTGGAGACACCCTTCATATCATCCGAATCCAAATTCTTATCTTGTTCAACATCCTATTTTCCCAATTGGGCCAACATACTCTATCTCACCATAGTAGCATTCTCCTCAAGACTATCAGCCCATGCCTCCAACACAACCACCACCTTGTGTATCCTACACTTCTCCCAATTTTCAACATTCTCATTTTTTCCCTCCTTCTACATCGCCACCAATTGTTCCTAAGGTGTATGCACCATAGCAACAACCACCGAACATTACTTGTGCTAATATTGCCAATGGCAGTGAGAGGCCTCAGCAACATCAGAGGCGTCCCTTATTTAGAAATGACCCTAGGAAGGGACAACAAAATTCCAAGGCCACTGCATCCTCCAACTCAGCACAAGTCCCATACTGTGATGCACCCTTATCTTCAAACCCAATGCCTCATGTAACTCCATCAGGGCCACCAACTCATGCTCCAACAATAATATGGCCCAATGAACACGGGCATGGAGGGCGACAACCCGATCCTTGCATACCATCTAATGGTCCCAAATATCATAGTAGGTCAACTCATTATCTGGGAACTACATCGTACAAATTGCTCCACTATGCTTACTATAACCAAGTGTGTGAACCCTGATGGGGTAAGTATGGCCAAGTTCCAATACTTCCAACATGCAAGGATCCTCATCTTCCATTTATTAATCCTTGCTATCCTCAAACGATTAGTTATGGGGGATATCCCCCATTTTAATAACAAGCAGGATTAATAAATATTTTTCATTTTCTTTAATTTTTCAATTTTTGTTTTTCAGTTTTTCATCTTTCAACTTCTTGTTTTATCTTTTTGTGTTTTTGGAATTTTTGTCTTTTTACAAGTAATCTCATCTACTAATAAAACACTCATGTGGATCATTGGTTGAGGTGTGTTCTATGTTATCAAGTCTTGAGTGATCAATTATGTGGACAATGAGCCCACTACACCCACTCATCCATTCTACAAAAGGTTCTGTTTGAGGGTATAGTGATATTCTTGACATTCTTAAAACTTAAAATTAATTTTGTGTTTATTGTACCTAGAATGAAGAAGGATGAATCAAGAGGGAATGATTAGGATGTGACATCAAGGGGACTTGCAGATTCTCTTTGGTGACGTCTATGGGAGTTATCATGCAATGTGGTTGTACTAAGATCCTTGTAGATCTAATGAAAAATGGGAGTAAGAGTAATCAAAAGGGCACTCAAAAATCCAATGCTATTCTAGGGGGTCCCACTGGAAAGACATGCACCCATGCTTGAAGGTTGGCAGCTTCTCTAGATTCAGTACTTCAAAAAAAAAGAACAAAAAAAAAAGAAAAGAACGAAGAGAAGTGCCACAAAACAATCCCTTGAACAAAATGCCAAGTGATCGTACACCTTGTTGTTATGGTACTCTCATAGTTGCTCATAATGGGATGAAACAATGTGATGTCACTGATTAGAGGAGTGGACTTGGTCCTGATCTTGGAATGATAGGTTAATGACACGTTAATCATGCTCTACACGCAGGATTCACTGTGCCCTAGGTCAATTACCTCATGTCCCAATCTCTACAATCTCTTTCTATAGTTCGTCTCATCTCACTATTCTTGTAATTGTAGCTCATGTCATGTGTAACATAGAATTTTTACCTCATTCCAGTGATAATTACATGTGTGTGTTTTGTGAAGTTAGTGTGGATTACATTTAACCCTTCTAGTACCCATGGACACTTTAAGTGTGGTTACACAAGGGCATTATAGGTTG
>MNCI01027754.1:452653-467801 GCA_015680685.1 Gnetum montanum
AACCTTTAACATGTGCCACATGTCCTTATTTTCAAATTTTATTTTCCAAAAAACCCTAAAAATTCAGTTTTTCCCTCAGGCCTAAAACATCGATAGGTCATGATATTGCGTACGTGATATCATGTAACCGATGTATCGTACGCAATATCGCGTCCCTTCAACCCTATAAAGAGGTGAGCCCCCGCAACACTTAGCATCATTTCTTACCATTCATGTGGGGTAGTTTTTCAAATTTTTCTCTACAACTTGCGAGTGTGACACCTTTGCTTTTCAACCTTTATCTCGCTCACTGGTACTCTGATTTTAATTCCGTCTGAACCTGCTTGAACCTAGAGTGTTCAGCTTAGTCATGGGGGAGGGACACCTACCGAATAGCGCCTAACATTTTTGGAATTTATCATCGCCCAAAGGACATCATCTAGGGTAATTAGCTATAACACTTAGAATAATTGTGCCCAAAAATCATTTAATCCTTTAGGTACACCAAGAAATTAAAATTAGAAACCACCTAAGTAAAACGGACTCATTATTACAATCTTTTGGGTAAGATAACATGAACATTAAATAAAATAATTAATTAAGGAAAGCAGTAAGGTATAACTTAACTTCAAAAATAACCTTACTAACTCTTGACCTCGTGTGATTGCAGATGGCCCAGAGACGTGGACAATAGGAAGGTCCTACTCAAGGTGGAAGAAAAGAATCTCAGAGAGGTGGAAGAAAAGATCTTGCCAGACAACATACAGAATAGAAGGAGTAATCGTTCAGTATTCATCAAGAGGAACCTCCTACCATACAGTCTGGGTAGGTAGAAGGAGGAGTGGCTATAGCGCCTGAGCAGGGACAACATCTCACGTTGCCCAAAGATTTTGTTCAGGCCATCCATGAAAAGTCCACATTCGCTGCAGTGATTGTGGAGTTAAACTTTGAATATTTTGTAGAGTTCACTTGTGAGGCCATTAGGGATCACCTCAAAGGATCTCCCTTATGGCCTACCCTCTTTGAAAGTAGTGCCTGGTACCTAGGGGAGACGTACCAATTCTGGCACAATAGGGAGCAAGGCACCACTATCAACATTTGTGGTGTGACAGTTGATTTCTCCACGTAGGCCATTTTAGAAGTGTTAAACCTTCTAAATACAGGGCCAAAAGTTTCTCAGTTATCCATCCATTCAGACCCCGATGTGCGATGGGATTGGTTGGAAAGGGCTTATGGAAGAGATAAAACATTTGATGAGTTGATGACAGAAGAGAGGATTTATTTCAAAATTGGAACATATCACCTCTTTCTCATGAAGGGCTTAAAAAAATATCAATGTATGCGGCTAGAGGATGTGTAGTGCTGATGGGAAAGGTTAACGCTAACCTGCCCCATCTATATTTAACGGAGATCCTGAGGAGGTTCAAGGAACAAAAGACAAGGAAGATGGCATTACCTTTCCCTTGTTTTATCAGAAAGCTTTTCTGATATGCTGGTATTCGGGGGTACACCAATGATGTCCTCCGAAAAGCCTAGACTGCTTCATATGCTGAATTGTTAAAGTCACCAGCCCCAAGGAAAATCATTGGCAAGATGTTGGGACCAAAAGAAGAAGAAAAGATGGCTGGACCAACTGCAACTCAACTTGCAGGTCCTAGCCAACCTCCAAGCACAGGTCCTAGCCAAAAATAGGATGCAGGGCCCAACACAGGCTAGGAGCAGCCACCATCATTGCAAGACTATAGACCGTCGATGAGCCATCTCAGGGCCATCGCTAAGATGGTCAATTGCAGGAGTCGTGATGACACAAACCTCTTCCACGTCATTGATGATGCCATTCAGCCTACTGTTTCTTTAGATTGCATAAGGGGTGAAGTATCTATTCACATAGGAGGAGGGAAAAGTAGATGATCATAATAGATTTCAAGAAACGTGGCATCTTTCCAGGTGCAGTTAGAAACTAGTGAAGGGGAAACTGTGGTGGACATGCAACACCAGAATGCCATGAGAGCTGCAGAAGTGGTTATGGATCATATCAAAGAATCATTCTATGTACCTGTTGTGCCACCGGTAGATCTCAAAATTTGGCTAGAACCTCAATGACTCCTGCGGAACATGAGGATGCGCTTGATCGATTGCTCCAAATAGGGCAAGTAATGACATCCCTGTTTGACATCCCTTAGGATGTTATGGCAATTCAGTCAGACCTCATTTCCACAAAGGGGAAGCTAGTCTTAATAGAAGTGAGGGGTGAGCATGCTGAAGTAGAAGTACAGAAATTACAAGAGTAGCTCGTGGCCCTACAAGCAGCACAGTGGGACCCTTTGCAATTCGTTCTCGCAGACCAGCTAGATAATTTCAGAACTGAGCAACTAACTAAGATAATCATGGAGAATAAAAAGGTGGCTGATGAAAAAGAGAAGGTTGTTTGGGATACTTCTACAACATAGGCACAAACTCATGCACATATTAAAGCACTCAACGCTTTACAAGAAGAAAATAAATAGCTCGTTGCCAAGAACCTTTGGTTGACCACCGTGGAAAAGCAAAAGAGTGTTCTCAAGGAACACTTTCATCAATTGAAAGAACAATTCATCCAGGTCAACCAAGACATAAGTCATTTAGCTAGGGAGAACCGAACCCTCTCAATGGAGGAGGTACGTGCAATTTGTCAAAAGATAGCCATTGAAATAAGCGCTTGGTAAAATGAGGCTAAATGACATGAGAGGCTGAAGGAGCACTTCTGAGATCAGATGGGGATGTACCAATAGATCCTTGAGAAGGAGATCCATATGGCCAAGGCCCACATCAATGCTATTAGTGCTCAACACACTAACTGGTAGGCCATATTGGACACATATGCCTTTGCCCACCAAGCAGAAGTTAAGAGCTGGCACCTGCAGATTCAGGATTTGATAGAATACATGGAGTTGGCAAACCTATGGTATGCCAACCTTGCCATGTTAATAGCAGGGTGCCTGAGGATAGAGCTCGAGGAGCAGGTAGCAACCACCTATGTTAAATACAAAGCAGAATTTGCAGAATGCAAGAAGTTGTTGGAAAAACTGGAAGTTGAGAATTCTTAACTTGAGGTGGTAAAGATAAGCTACCAAGGCCAAAAGGGTGTTGCAGCAGATTTGGCTCGATGGCTAGCAGATTTTTAGGAGTACAAGGATAAAGCTAGAGCCTATGAGGAGGAATGATGGGTGTTCGCAGCTTGGTATATCAAGGCTAATCAAATGTTTCTACAACTACCTTGTCCATGGGAGGCACCGACTTCGTCAACCATTGGAACGTTAGCATGGATGACACAGGACCCTCGAACCAAAGAGGAGAAGCTCCAAGCCATACTTTAGCACCCTCACATCTCAAAGCTTGGAGCACAAGACAAAGGGAAAGCACCAATGGAGGAGCTACCACCACCAGGAACTACATGAGTTCCACAATTTTGTAGTTGTAGCACATTCTTTATGTTGTGTCTTATTTTGTTTTCATTCCACACTACAACATAATCCCATTTTCACCATCCAATAATCCCATACCTATCCACTGTGTAATCACTGTAACTTGAGGATGATTTTTCATTTAGTCATGGGGGTATGATGAGTTGTCATTTGGGTGATTGTGATATCGCATACGTGATATCGCAGCCCAACCCGCTATATCGCATACGCGATATCGGGACTTGTCTACTCATCTATAAATAGGAGGTGGATAGATGAGTTAGAAATCATTAGGTCAATTAGTTTTAGAGTTAGTTTTGATTTCAGTTTTCATTTTCTCTCTCTCAACCCTTTTCCTCTCCGTGTATGCCCGCAGTGTGGTGACACACACATGGCCAGCAATAAAAGATCAAGATTACTTCATCATTGTAACATTCACTTAGCTTAATCATTTAATTAATTATTATTTATTGTTTTCCTAGTTAATCTCTTCTCACCCTTAAACTCATGTTAAAATGTGGAATGAGTACGACTTGATTACGAGCATTTAAGTGTGACTACTTGGTAACCCAGTAGCGTACCTAGGATCTACGCTTGGTAATCCCAGTGGTAGTCATGCACGAAGTCCAAGATGTGTATGGATAATCAAGGAACGGATGCTCATTGCACTTAGGCTAGTTAAATTCCTTTTCACCCTTTCTCCCTTAGCTTAGTTAATATTATCTTTTATTGCCTTCAGTAGTAGCATTAGGTTAGAAACACATCATACACCTCACTCTGGACTAAACCATACATGACAAAGCTAATACTAGTCCAAGTGGGAAGACAACGAACTACAACCTAAGGCTAACTGTCTAGATGCCATAACTAGTCCATCTGTGGAGTTTGACCGGATTGCACATGTAACGCTCATATTCATATGGTTGAGTGTAGGGGTACCTCGCCACTCATCATTGTTTAATGATCAAATTGTGATCAACAAACTTGGAAAAATAAGGAGTTTATTCCTAACACATACCCTCAACTTTTTTATTGTTATGATAATGAATAACAATTATGTTCATTGATGATATTAATATAAAATTAATGTATAATTTTTCTTATGTACAAATGACAATGAAGATAACAATGGAGCTAAAAATGAAGAGCGTAGTGAGGATGTAATTACTGAATAGCTAGACATAGAAGAAGTGATCGAGTACAAGTTGGAATATTAACGGGGATAGATTGTAATGTCTCATCCCTTGTTAAGGGTGAAATTATATATTAATTATGAAATTAGCCTTTAAAAAAAATATGTGCTTTATTATGAGGAGTTGTAACTATTCATGGTACCCTTTGGGAATGGATTTGACTTGTGACATTTAAGGTTAGGTTTAGAGGTTGCTTTAGCATGGAGTTGTAGAGAAATATTGGCAAGTGACAAGAGATGGATGAAGCAAGACAAGAAGGGATTGATCACTACTTCGTTTTGATGGCCTAACTATGGTGGTAGTGCTAGATTGCCTCTAGGGTTCTAAGTGTCACAAGAAGATAACCCATGGTAGATAATAGTGTACCAAAAAATTTCATTAATAAAGTTTTAGCTATTTATAATCATTTCAATTCCATGTTCCTTCAACATTATTCTACAAGTTAAACAAGTGATAGAAATCATTTTCATGCAACATGATGATTTACCCAAAAAATGATCGTATTCATCGACATCTAAGAATGTAATGTCACAACAAGCATATCACTAAATAATCATAAGAAAAAAGAATAATGTAGAGTAAGTAAACTCAATTAATAAAATAAAATGAATGAAAATAAATCTAAGTCTCATACAAACTAGTTCATATAATTAAGTGCCAAATCCTGTTATGCCTGTAATTCAACCTGCAAGAGAATCTTTCCAAAAGCTCCTTCACCATGTTAGTGCACATTAATTAGAAAAAAAATACATAAATACAAATGTCATAATAAGGCACATGATTAAGATAATGCATCATAATCATAATATCAAATGGAGTACGAAATATTTAAATACATAAAATATAAAATGTAAAATACTAAAAATTTAACTAATAAACATCATGACCAAAACATAATACATAGAAAGCATCTTAAATACAACATTGAAAGAGAGAAAAATACTAACAATATCATTAGAAAATATGGGGTGTTATACATAGGTTCTTGGGTATTGCAATATGATTATGGTTTCTAAATATATATGTGATTTATATCTATGTGGATCTTGTAACTTGAAATAAATTTGATTTGGAGTTATGGTATGTTTATTACGAGTCTTTGAACCTTATGGGTATTAGTTGAAGAGAGAAAATAGAAAATAAGTTCATAAAAATGTTTAAGTATATAATATATATATATAAGTAAAAATTTTAAATGCTATGTAAAAATAAAATAAAAGTAATAACAAAACATAAAGGAATAAATATAACGGATTACTACCCAGAGGCTCAATACTCATCTTCCAAAGGTGGGATCTTGGAAGGATATTAGATGAATGAAAGACTAACCTCTTTTGAGTGGCTACACCTAGGCTCAAACCAAGGTCTTATGACTTATGAAATAAGAATCTTACCATCATTCCAAGTGGTGGTTTCTATAAAGAAATAAATATATATAAAGTATAAAAGTATAAAATATATTAATATTTTTTAATTATCCTCATTTCTTGTTAGTTTCTTTCTAATATTGCTTTTTTTCATGATTTTTTCAAACAAAAAATTAATTTCCAAGCCTATTTCTTTTGTTTCAAAGTTTCTCTATGAATTTTTGACTTCAATGATGGGTTTTGATTTCCTTTAAGTTTGGATTTAGGATTATTATAGTTGTATGTACATAGGTATGGGATTTAATTGAAGTAAAACAAAGTCTTGATGGATTTTTGTGGACCTTTTGCTTATTTGAAACTTTCAAGTTCAATAAATTTAATTGGTTAATTGTATTTATTTTTATTTTGTACTGAATTAGTATACACAATTATGTTGTGTGGGCATGTGGGGTGAATAGGTTATAGACCAAGTTTTGGATGTGCAATTTTGAGGATTGATAAATTTAGCATAATATGCTTTGTGTGTTATACATGATTTGGTATGTGAAGAATTGAATTATATAAAATTTGTAAAAATTAATTACAATGTTATAGTGGTTAGTGTAATATTGGTATTATGTATTTTGAGAATGGTGTTTATTCTAGTTATTCTTTGATATTTTTGATATCTCTTATAGATATTATAGTTTATTATTTTAATGTGTTATTTTATTAAGAAATTTAAACACAAATAACTTTGTCTCTAGAATTTTGATTAAGGTGATATTGGTGTAATAATATTTTTATGTAGTTTCAAATTATGGAATTTATTTTATTTCTTGGGATATACATTTTTGGAAATTATGTTAGTTATCATTATTCTTTACTCATATATTTTTAATTCTTTGTATTAGTAGTCAGGATTTTTGTTGTACCGTATTCTATTATTTTTTTATGATTTTTATTAGTAATTTTATCTTATACAAATTACAATGTATGTATGCAAGTGAAAAGATTCATCTGTCTTTACTCTATAAGGCTAAGAAAAATGGTAGAATGTAAATATGTACATAGTGGTTGGTTTTGAAGTTAATAAATAAGATTAGTAGAAATTTAATAAATACCTAAGCTAGTTGTTATAGTGGTAGGAATATTCAAGACCCTTGGCTATATAATGAGGTATGGCTAATTCTCCTATTGGCTAGAAATCCTGACTTAAGATTACATAAATGGCAAAGGCTAGACATTTTGTTCCTTATTTATCCAGGTGCTACCTTGAACATGTCATGAGGACCTTCTATAAAACTTCAAGCTTTGGAGCTTCATGCAGTAGTCCTTCTATGACATGGTTAGTTGATGAATTCTCTTTCATGACAAATGACAGATCTATTCATAGTTATGTTTGGGGTGAATACTATCAGTGTTTGAAGAATACAAGGCTAGAAAGCAATGACAAAGAGTTGAATAATATAAAGTTAAGGAATGAAGCCTTTGTTTCCTGGGCTATTGAATAGCTAAGTCAAAAGAAAGATCAAGAATCTAGCTCATATTTGTCACTACAAGATCAGCTCGAAGAGAAGGGAAAGTTAAACCCTTTAGGGTTAGCTAAAAAATGGTGAAATTGGATAAAGTAGAAAAAGCATCATGGTTGAAGAGAGAGTTCCTAGCTAAGAGGATGAAAAGAAAGCTAGAATCATGACTAAGATTGACTATGATGGAGCTTCTGAAAGGAAGGTCCCAAGAAGGTCATGATGATCATTTTCTATTTGCCACTCAACTAGTTTTCATATAGATAGTCACATGTATATATATTATGCATAACATGTAGGATGCATGGGGTTTTTATAGTATCAAGTCTTAAGCTTGATTGTACTTTTTCCCAAAAAATAATGTCTTTCAAAGCTTAGCATCATTGTATACTATTTTATCAAACTAATGAGGTTTCCCATTCTAAGAGTTTAGCATCAATCTTTTGAGGGAGAAGGGAGGGTAAAAAATGTTGTTACATTTCAGCCATTTCATGGAGTAGGGTTTAAAATAGTTGAGCTAAAGTTTACCAATTGTAGATTGCTCTTGGATCTAATATAACCTTGTATAAGAAAGGAATTCTATTCTAGAATAGTTCAAGGCTTTATTAGAATGAAAAGCTTAGGCCTTAATTGTGGTTATGAGTTTCAAAATGTTAAAGCTAAGATTTTTTCTAAAGCTAAGATTTGTTGAGAGTTATGGTATGAATAATGCTTTAGAGCATTAAGAGCTCATGGGTTGGAAGAGCAAATGTGAGTGTAGGAACGATTTTTTGGTTTTTATAGTGTAACAAAGCTCATAGAATTTTCAGACAGTTTAAAGAGATAGGATATTGAGGTAAAATCAACACTGCAGGTGAGCTAGCTATCAAAGACAAAGCTTACATGAGTTGAAATACCTCAAACTTGCATTTTGCTAACCAAGTTGAGATTATCAAAATGGAATCATAGAGCTTTAGGATTAGTTATGTCTCGATGGGTATTTGAACAAATAGTTAACTAGTTAGAGAAACCCTTGTTTCATGAAAAAGGGCTTGATCTAAATCTAAAAAGAGATTTGACACATTAGCTCATAGTGTTTAAAATTAAATTTTCCATGCAAGCTATCATGGGATGTGGGTTTGGAGAGTCAAAATTTAACCTCACTATTTAGCTCCTTTTTAGATCTACCATGTTAGCTTTAAAATAAGAGTTTCACTTGAATTGCTAAAATTTAATTCGACAAGAAAGTGCAAAATGGCTCTACCATGTTAGCTCATAGAGGTATTTCATAGAGTTTAAAAATAACTCTATCAAAATGACTCTACTATGTCAGCTGTTTCCATGCATGCTTTGCACATCATCATTCTTTCACATCACCCTGAAAAGTAAGAATTATTCATAGAGAGCTACACACATGCTAAAGCTTCACACACTAACAATGGTCCTAAAGCATGTATCATGAGTCTTTTTCTTTGTTTAGATGAAAAAGATCCAACTTAATGCTTTAGCTTACACGTTAGCTATGCAGATTTGCCTTACCACATCAACATATGACATGTTAGCATCAAGGTGAAGATTTTGAAGTTCTTAAGAAATGAAAAGCTTCATCTATCATGTTAGCAAAGTTTAGCATGATTTATTATGTTAGTGTTACACCAAGTTAGCTGATAGAGCTAGATCATAGAGCTAGATTTCCATGCTACAAAAGAGCTCTATCATATAAATGTCACACCAAATTAGCTTGTAGAGGAGATTCACGTCAGATATTTGTAGAGCCAAAAAAGTATTCTACAAGCTCATCTACCATGTAAACTTTATCAAGTTAGATCATGTTTGTAGAATTGAAAACTAGTTCTACAAAAATACTCTACATGCTACATCAACTCTACAAATTTGCTCTACCATATTGGCTCTTCAAAAGAATGAAAACACATTAGCTTACTAGGTAGCACAAGTTTGTGGAACCAAAAGGTGGTTCTACAAAATGGTTCTATAAGGAAGAGCTAAAGGAAACTCTACGAGCCACATCATCATTAGACCACATCATCTCTTTTAAAGAATAGATTTAGAAAACCAAAATCTAGCTTTATAAACAAGCTCAGTTTTTGCCTCTACCATGTTAGCTCATAGATCTATTATGTAGAACCAAAATTTTGTTCTAGGAATAAGTTTGATATTAGTTATACAAGCCATGTCATCATAGCATTTCAAGAAAAGCTTGTATGTAGATCCAAAATTTAGCTTTATGAAGTAGGTATGAAAGAGTTCTACCACATTAGCTTCAACCATGTTAGCATTTGGATTAATCAAAAAATTAAGCTAGGAGCATATTTATCTAGATGATAAAACCTCATCTAGATAGCTTCACTTACTAATTGCTCTAGTTGAATGGGGAGCTAACATGTTAAAAGATGCTTCTAGATGAAAATGTTTCATCTAGATGGAAAAGGAAGAAGTTTTTCACATTCTCCTTATTTGCCACATCAACATACATCATGTCAACATCTCGATGAAGCTCATATTTTCATCTAAAGCTAACACACTTCATCTATGACATTAGCATATGCCACGTTAGCATCTAGATAAAGATTCTCAAGCTTGTGACTAATGAATAACTTTATCTACCACATGAGTAAACTTTAGCTTGCATTTCCATGTCAACACATAGAGGAAGCTCATAGAACTAAAAAAGAACTCTATGAGAGGATTCTACCATGTCAGCCCATTGAGCTAGTTTGTGAAGCTATAATTTTACATTACAAATAAGCTCATTTTTAGCTTTGCCATGTCAGGTCATAAAAGAGGTTGTAGAGCTTAAATCTGGTTCTACAAAGAAGCTCTACCATGTAAGCTCTCTAGTTAGCTTAGGTTCATAGAACCAAAATTTGATTCTACAAACAAGATCTAAGAGCCACATCATCATTATCCCATGTCAACTCATAGAACCAGTTCATAGAACGAAATTTTTATTATAAGGTCATGCTCTACCATGTTAGCTTTCTTGTGGAGCTAGTTGGTAAAGTGAGATTTCTTCTCTATGAGAAAGCTTTTCTAGGTTAGCATATGACATGTCTGTATCTATCATGTTAGCTTGTAGATGGAGTTCATAGAACCAAATCTCCATTCTATGAGCAAGCTCTTCTAGCTTAGCACTTGCCACATTAGTAATGCCATGTTAGCATCATCATGCTAGCCTTCCTATAAAGTAGTTTTGTAGAGTCAAATTTCCACTCTATTAAAAAGCTCTACCACATTAGCATTGCTTCAAGTAATCTCATAGAGCTAGTTTGTAGAGCCAAAAATCAACTCTATGAAAGAATTCTACAAGTCATGTGAATGCTTACCTAGGGCTCATACAGGTTTATATTTCATGCACATGTGCATTCCATTTTTAATCTAGTTCATGAAGGATTAGGATGCAACATGTAGAATTGAATATTAGCTCTACAAACAAGTCCTATAATAATTTTTCACATCAGCTCCCTAATATAACAAACCAAAACAAATCTATGAAAAAATTAAAAGGGGATTTATAACTAGCATCAACACAAAATCTATGCGAAGACAGAAGTTATATCAATAAATAGAGCTAGAAACTAATGTAGAACTAGGAATAGTAGAAAGTTGCTAGTAAAGTGTAGAACCATCATTAAAGCCTAAAATAGTAACTCTAGGAAAACAAGCTCTACCCATGTAGGTGTGTAGAGAGGAGTAGGAATTATTTATCTAGCTAGGAGCTAATAGAAAGCTATTACTCTAGCACACATAAAAAGCTTGGATTTAAATTAGCATGAGAGCTACTTCAATAGAAATAATACATTTCATAACTAAATTAGTTACATGAGAAATGATCACCAAAGATATCTTCAAGAAGCTTAATGACTCTAAACCAAATACAATGAGTTAGGCTAATAAAAGCTCTTTGAATCAGTGTTGATATAAGCTCTTAAATCATGAAAGTTACCAGTTGATGGGTCTTAAATTCAAAAATTTATTTCATGCCTTATAATGATGTAAACCAAATGTGAAGCAACTGTAACTTTAAATTTCTATAATAGTTGTAACTACTAGAGGCTATTATAAAAAGTCTAGAGTAGATTTGAAAAGGCATCAAGGATCGGGGGGAAGACATTGGAAAAACTAGGAGGGATTCTTGTCACAATGGCTTTGTAACTGCAAATTTGATTAAGCTAATTTACTTCTATCATATAAGTTATTCTTACTTTTCTACTTTATCCTAGTTGCTTACCTAGTGGAGAGGGGAGTATTATGCATGACATTTTATTCTTGGAATTTTTAAATCATTTGAATAGCTCTGGGTGTAGTAATTATTGGCATTTGTTAATTGATTTGCAACAACCTTAGTTTTCAAAGTGTTTGCTTATATTGATAGAAGCCTTATTTCAAATTTCTTATTTGAGCTAAAGGATTCAACTATTTTTGGTATTGTTGACTGATTTAAAACAACTTTAGTTTTCAAAGTGTTTACTCATGTTAATAGTATCTCATTTCAATGTTTAAGATTCTATGAAATTTTGCTATTTTACTTTTCAAAATCCACTAAATCTTGCTCTATTTCCAATTTTCTTGTGGAATTTTCTCTCTAGGAAAAATCAGCAATAGATTTTATGGGATTTCACTTAAGCTTTAGATGAAAGGCTAGTTTGTATAGGCAACATATAATCTAGGTTGCATAGTCCAAGTAGCTTTGATAAAGTAGGAAATTTGATTCAATTACATGATAGAGTAAAGATGGTTGAATCTTTTCATAAAAGTTAATTTTCTATTTAACTCTCAACATGTAATATTGTGAAGTTTATACTAAATGATAGCTCATACACATATTTTTCTCTATAGCCATTGAGTTTATTTGGAGGTATCTTGGCTTTGGTGTTTCTAGAGACTAGCAATAAGCCAAACTCAAGTTTGAAAGAATCCTTATCCTTGCAATTTTCATCACAAGGAAGAGGAAAGTGTTGGTGCTAAATAGAGCTTTTACCCACTGTTAATTTCTTGTTGTTAAGGAAATATTAACAAGGAAGTGTGGTCTAAATCTGGCATCAATAGTTCTTTTTGGTGGTAGAAGAAGGACAGGAAATTAGTCACTACTTTTTCATGAGCAAATAACTTGATAACTTTGAGAAATTTAGAAGTCCAAATGAGTACTCTAACTATAAGATTAAATATTCATCAGAAAAAGAATAGGAAAAGCTTTTTGAAATAGGGACAAGTAGTGGAGTAAAAGCTATAAGATCTAGAAGATCACCTCCTATGTTTGGCTTATTAACCCTTAATGTAAGGGTGAAAAATCTTAAAAATTCAACCACCAGAATGAATTCTAATAGAATGTTGAATTCGCCACTAGTGAATCCTTGGAAAAGAGCCACATCATTAAGGTTTCTAAATTACAACGATATCCCCAAGATAGTTTGTAAGTATTTATCTAAATTTTTCATTTATAGAAAAACTTCTTTGGTAGAAGAATATGTTCATTTGTTTGAATTAGCCTTAGCTCACTCAAACATTCAACATCAAGATTAAGCTTGTAGGCTATTTATAGTAAAATTAAAAGATATGGCTCAAATTTGATATTCAAACTTGCCAAATAATAGCATCACTAGTTGGAATGATATGAAAGATTTATTTTTAGCTCAGTTTGACAATTAAATAGACCAACAATAGCTGTATTATGGGTTAGTATAGGCCAAGGAATGGACTAAGGAGTCAGTTAGTGAATTTAACATTAAATTCCAACATATTTATGGATTATTTCATAGACAATATAGGCCATCACATGGAGTACTAAGAGACACTTATCTAAATGCTATTAATATTAACATTTTTGTCTGGATTAGAAGGACTCCAAATTTGGTAACTTTAAATGATTATTTTAATTAGGTCATCTAGTTAAAAAATAACTAAATTTAGCTAATGAAGAAATTGTTAGAATACCAAAAAGCAAGGAAAAAGAATTTGTATTTGTATAGAATTTAGCTCAATTTAAAGCATTACCTCTTGTGACCAAGAAAGATCAAGATAAAAAAAATGAAAATTTTGATGAAGATTCTAAAAAAGAGAAATTAATGAAGGAATTTTTCAACAAGGTAGTCAAGTTAGAGAAAGCACTAGCTAAAGTTAAGATAAAGGACGAAAAGAAACATAGGACACATAGACATTAAATGGATAATGAGTTATCAAATTCTGAAGATGATGATAATGTAGCTATGTTAAATTTTCCTAATATTGAATCTAATGGTTAGTGATCTAGTATTCATTATGTTAGTTAAGTGATGGTTCCTTCTTAGTGAGTTTGGAAGAAGATTCATCTTTAGATGAAAAATGTAAGAATAATGATGGATCTAAATACAATTTAAGGCCAAAAGAAAAAATAACCACCTCTAGATCTCCAAATGCCATTTTTCATCCTTCAATCGTAAAGAAAGGCTTTTGAACTAAATGAGAAAGAAAAGAGAAAAGAAAAGGATACTCAAATAGACCAAAATCCTGAAAACCAATTGTTTAGTAAATGGTTCAGAAAATTAGCCTTTTATGAAAATGTAAAATATGATTTAATAGAAGATATTTAGCATGTTAGAGAAAATGTTAGTATATATAAGATACTACGAATGGGAAGTTAGCAAAAGAAAGTTTTAGAGCTGGTCAATACAAAGAGAAAGGCTAGAGAATCTAAATTAAGTTATGTCTGTAATGAAGGTAAGATGATAAAATCCAAATATCCCTATACTCCACACAAAGAAGCTCAACTATTTCTTCTTACAATGAAGTTAAATGGTAAATATCTTCATAATTGTTTAGTCGATTCAGGAGATACTTTAACTATTATGCTATTATACATCTATAAGCAATTAGGATTATCACTTGAATAGTCCAATAAGAAGATTGTCCAAGTAGATAAGAGAAAAGTAAAAATCATAGGACCATTACCTAATTCTTTACTCCAAATTGCTTTAGAACCTTATATTAAAATTTAAATAACCATCCAAGTAGTTGATATTCCATATTTACATGGTCTCCTGTTAAGTTAGAGCTAGAGTAAAAAATTCTTTGGATATTGATGAACCATGATTTGTCAGGCTTCGATATCAAAGCCACGATATCAAGTACATAATATCATGGCCTGGATAATGATATCGGATACACGATATCGTGATTCCTGTGTAAGCCTATAAATACACCTTTGGGCATATAGGGAAGGAGTCAGTAAGTAAGTGTTAGAGTAGAGTATTTTTTGTCAATTTCAATTCATTTCAATCCTTTCCCCATTGCATGCATGCATTGTGATGATTGTAATTGTATGAAACCTTTATTTGAGTGTGACGTACTTGGACACACACATGACTGACAATAAAGATTGAGATTACTTCATCATTGCAACATTCACTTAGTTTTAACTGTTTAATTATTATTGTTATTTATTATTTTCTTAATTAATATTTCTTTACCTTCATTTACTATCCTTGTTATTAAACGCAAAATGAATATGAATTAATCACAAGCATTTAAGTGTGACTACTTGGTATCCCAGTAGCATATCTAGGAGTGCTTAAGTAACATGCACTTGGTAATCCCAGCAATAGTACATGAGGTCCAAGATGTGTATGGATGATTAAGGATAGATGCTTATCACACTTAGGCTAGCTTAGATTTTTCTTCTCATT
>MNCI01027754.1:468644-478772 GCA_015680685.1 Gnetum montanum
TGAAAAATGTGGAGAATATGGCAACACTATTAGAGGTAGAACCATGACGAACCAAGAAGAAGGATAGAACACCCTTAAACAATTAGAAAGAAGGGTTGAAGAGAATAAGAACTTAATTTCTAATCATACGTATCATTGTCACATTTACATAAGCATTGGGAAGGAATGTTACATCCAGAGTTCATACAAAAATACCGTGTTCAATCATAGTGACAAAAATTCCAGTTGTGGGGAAGGCCACCCTCAAACTGGTCATACCCTTCATACCATCTGAACCCAAGCACTTATTAGGTTCAACATCCTATTTCCCCAACTAGGTCAACATTCTCTATCTCACCACATCATTATCATTCTCCCAAATACTATCAATCCATGTCCTCTCCAACAAGACCACCACCTCATGTGCCTTTCACTTCTTCTTGCCCTCAATATTCTCACCCTTCACCTCCTTGTACATCACCACCAATAGTACCAGAAGGTTTTGCACCACAACACCAATCCACAAACATTACTTATGCTGCTATGGTCAACAACAATGGAGGCCGTCCACAACATCGAAAGTGCCCTTTCTTTAGGCACGACCAAAGGAAGAGACAATACACTTCCAAAATTACTACATCCTCCAACCTAGCAAAAGTCTAGCCCTATGTTGCATCTACTTCTTTGAACACAACACCTCCTGTTACTTTCTCGGGGCCACCAATCAACAGTCCAACAACTATGTAGCCCAATGAATATAACCACATAGGGAGACATATTGATCCTTACATACCATCTTACGGTCATGGGTGCTGTAGTGGGTCAAATCCTTATCAATTAACCACCTCTTATAACTTGCTCCACTATGTCAACTTTAATCAAGTGTGTGAACCTCAGTGTGGGTACAGTCCAACCACCACATCAAAAGACACCCAATGGTTTGGATATGACCAGGTCTCAATATTTCCAAAATGTATGGATCCCAAACTTCCATTTATTAATTCTCACCATGATCAAAAGTTTAGTTATGTGGGATATCCTCCATTCTAACAAATAGAATTAATAAATGTTTTTCCATTTCTTTAATTTTACAATTTTTGTTTTCCAGTTTTTCATTTTTCAATTTGTTGTTTTATCTTTTTATTGGTTGGTTCATCTTTTTATTTATTGTTTTTATCTTTTTATCTTTTTATGGGTAATCTCATCTATGAAGAAAACATTCATGTGACTCATTTGTTGAGGTGTTGTTGTATGCTATCAAGTCTTAGCTGACTAATTATTTGGACAGTGAGCCCACCACATCCACCCAACCATTCTATTAATAAGAGGTTCTACTCTAGATACGATGATATTCTTGTCATCATGAAAACTAAAAAGTACTTTTGTGCTCATTATGACCAAAGTGAAAAAATGATAGAATAAGAAGGAATGGTCAGTGTGTGACATCAAGGGGACTTGTGGATTCTCTTTGGTGATATTTGTAGGTGCTATCATGCAGCTTGGTTGTACTAAGATCCTTGTAGATCTAATGACAATGGGAGTAAGAGTAATAAAGGCATTTAATAAAGAAACCCAATGCTATTCTAGGAGGTCCCATTGGAAAGACATGCACCCATGCCTTAAGGTAGGTGGCTTCTCTAGATTACGTATCAAGAAAAAAAAAGGAAAAGAGAGTGTGCCAAAGCGACCAAGAAAAAAGTATGCTGCAAAGAAATTCCAAATCACTCCTCCCTTGCACAAAATGCCAAGTGATCATACACCTTGCTATCATGATGCTCTTATGGTTGTCCATCATTGGATGAAGCAATGTGATATCACTGATTGAAGGAATGGACTTGGTCTTGATTTTGGCATGACAGGCTAATGACACATTAATCACAGCCTACACTCAAGATTCATTGTGCCTTGGGTTAGTTACCTCATATTCCAATCTCTACAATCCCTTCTACAATTCATCTCATCTCGCTATTCATGTATTTGTGTCTCATGTCTTGTGTAGCATTGAATTCATATCTCATCATGGTGGTATCTACATGTATGTGTTTTGTGCAACTAGTGGGGATTACATTTAAACCTTTTAGTATCTACGAACATTTTCAGGCATGGTTACCTAAGGGCATCATAGGTAGGAACTTGCTTTGTGAAGGACCCACTTGCATAACCTTTATAATTTACACTCATTGCACATCATCATCACATCATTTTATACCCTTCAAGTACTACATTGCCAACGTTATTCTTTCTTATATTGTCCTTCTAATTCAAATGTTCCTATGCACCAAAACATGTCCTTTTTCCTCATCATATTCATGAATTTCATTATCAGATTCTACTCCATTATACTTTTGGTGCCTTTTGATCTATTCAATGTTACCCTGGACCTTTCGAATTAACCTCAAATCATTCATTTTTTAGCCTTGGAAATTTAAAAATTCTTCAAATTTATCAAGTACCCTATTTTCAATGGGTCGCGATATTAGGTACTTGATATCGGGTCCGACGCGATATTAGGTCTACGCTATCAGGTACGCAATATCGCATCCATAAAAACTATATATATGGACCCCCCATGCACGTCAATGTCATTTTCCACTGTTCATGCAAGGGAGTTCAAATTTTCTTCCACAAATTTTCTAGCTTGCGCACCTATTGGTCAAATATCCATAACTTGCTCATTAATGATCCGATTCCTATTCTGATTGAACCTGTCTAAACCCAGAGTGTTTAACTTAGTCATGGGGAAAGGGTATGCTCCAAGTTGCACATACTTTTTTTAAAATTCATCATTGCCTAAAAGATATCATAAAGGGTAAATGACCTTAAAAGCATTAAACACGTTGCCAAATTAATTTTATCTCTTCATCCACACCATGAGAATTAAATTTTGGAACCACCTAATCAAAGTGCGCCCAATATGAAAACTTTTGGGGGACATTTTCATAAAATTTTCTAACTTTGGATCACACTAAACAAGAAATGAATTCATTAAAGGAAAAAATTAAGGTACAAATCAAACTTTGTAAGTAACCTTACTAATAGTTGACCTCATGTGATTACAGATGGCCGTTAAAAGAGGACAACAAGGAGGACCCTGTTAAGGTGCATCCAAACGATTGAGGAGAAGCAGAGGCCAGACATCTCTTGAGGAACATATAGAATAGGAGGCACAATCATTTAGTATCCATCAGGAACCTCCTGTTACTATACAATCAAGACATGCTGAAGGTGGAGTCGATAGAGCACCTAAACAAGGACAACATCTCAGATTGTCCCTAGAGTGTGTTTAGGCAATTTATGAAAGGTCCATGGTAGTAGTTGTGATAGTGGAACTTAACTTTGGACCTTTCACAAAGTTTGCTCCTGAAGTAGTCAGGGACTAACTTAAAGGGTCCCCACTATAGCCTATTCTCTCTCAAAGTGGTGATTGGTACCTAGGAGAGACATACCAATTTTGGCATAATAAAGAAGAAGGCACCACCATTGATGTTGGTGGTGTTTCTATGGATTTCTCTGCCAAAGCCATTTTGGAGGTGTTGAATCTTCTGAATATAGGACCAAGATTTTCTCACTTGTCCACTCGCTCTAATGCTGATGCACGAAAGATATGGTTAAAAAGGACGTATGGTAAAGAGGACAAAGCATATGGAGAGCTGAAACTTGAAGAGAGAATCTACTTCAAGATTGGCACATATCACATCTTCCCCACAAAAGGATTGAACAAAATCTCCAAATATGTGGCTAGAGGAAGTGCTATATTTATGGGCAAGGTTAGTGCCAACCTACCCCATCTATATCTTACAGAGATTTTGAGGCAGTTGGAAGAATGCAAGATAGGGAAGTTCACGTTGCGCTTCACCTATCTCATCAGGAAGTTGTGTTAGCATGCTGGAACTCTAGGGTACATCAATGATGTCCCTAGAAAGGCCTAGAATGCTTCATTTTCTGAATTGCTGAAGCTACCAACCCCAAGAAAAAGTGCTGGTGAGACAATGTAGCCTAAACAAGAATAGATAGTGGGGCCCACTAAACCTCAAATTGCAGAGCCTAGTTAACTTCTAAGCACAAGGCCTAATCAACAATAGGAAGCAGGGCCTAGCACAAGCTAGAAAGATCAATCACCACCACCGCCATAGGACTATCGACCGTTGATGAGCCATCTTAGGGCCATTGCTGAAATTGTCAGTTGGGAAAGCTGTGATGAGACCAATCTCTTCAAGGTCATAGACAATGTTGTATAACCCACGGTCTTAATTGATCATGCTTGGGGTGAGGTATCGATTCAAACAGGAGGAGGGGAATCACATTGATCACAACAAATCTTAGGAAATGCTACATCTTTTTATGTGCAGTTAGAAATTGGTGAAGGTGCCAAAATAGTAGTCATGCAGCACCAAGATGCAGTGGGAGTCACAAATGTGGTCATAGACCACATAAAAGAATCATTCAATGTCCTTGTTGTGTCACTGGTAGACTTTACAGGAGCATGCAATGCCAAAACTTTGGCTAGTTCCTCGATGACTCCTATAGAGCATGAGGATGTTCTAGATTGATTGCTGCAGATAGGACAAGTGATGAAATCCTTGTTTGACATTCCTCAAGATGTTATAACAACTCAATCAAACCTCATCTTCACAAAAGGGAAGTTGTTCATGGTAGAGGTCAGGGCCGAGCATGTAGAGACAGAGTTAGAAAGACTCCAAGAAAAGCTCATCACCTTGCAAGCTTCACAGCGGGATTTGTTCCAATTCATCCCTGCAGACTAGCTAGACTCATTCTAGATAGAGCATTTGAACAAACTATTGGTAGAAAATAAAAGAGTGGTGAAGAAAAAAGGAAAGGCTGATTGGGATGCTTCCAAGGCGGAAGCTCAAACATATGCACATGCCAAAGCACTCAAGTCCTTACAAGAGGAGAATAAACAGATTTCTGTTGAGAATCTTCGGTTGACCATCGTAGAAAAACAAAGGAATGTTCTCAAAGAGAATTTTCAGTAGTTACGAGAACAATTAGTTAGGGTCAAATAGGACATGAATCGCTTGACCAGAGAAAATAGAATCCTCTCAATGAAGGAGGTATGTGTGATCTATCAGAAGATAGTAATTGAAATAAGCACATGGAAAAATGAGGCCAAGTGACATGAAAAGCTTAAAGAACACTTCAGGGATCAATGATGAGTGGCTAGGTACTCCTACACTCAACCATATGAATACGAGCATTCATGCACGATCTGATTGAACTTTGTAGATGGGCTAGTTGTGGTATCTAGATAGTTACACATTGATCGTAGTTCACTGTCTTCCCACTTGGACTAGTATTTGCTTTGTCACATATGGGTTAGTCTAGAGCGAGGTGTATGATGTGATCCTAAACTAATGCTACTCCTGGAGGCAATGAAAAATAACTTTATTTTAAGCTAATAGGGAATGAGAAGAAAAATCTAAGCTAGCCTAAGTGCGATGAGCATCCATCCTTAATCATCTGTACACATCTTGGACCTCATGTACTATTGCTAGGATTACCAAGTGCATGTTACTTAAGCACTCCTAGATACGCTACTGGGATACCAAGTAGTCACACTTCAATGCTTGTGATTAAGTCATATTCATTTTGCGTTTAATAACAAGGATAGTAAATGAAGGTAAAGAAATATTAATTAAGAAAACAATAAATAACAATAACAGTTAAATGATTAAAACTAAGTGAATGCTGCAATGATGAAGTAATCTCAATATTTATTACTGGTCATGTGCATGTCCAAGTACATCACACTCTAATAAAGGTTTTGTACAATTAAAATCATCACATTGCAGGTATGCACTGGGAAAAGGATTGAAATGAATTGAAATTGACAAAAAAGATTCTACTCTAACACTTACTTACTGACTCCTTTCTTGTGCTCCCAAAGGTGTATTTATAGGCTTACATAGGAATTGCGATATTGTGTATCTGATATTGTTATCCAGGCCATGATATCATGTACTCGATATCGCTGATCCGATATTGGAGCCTAACAAATCATGGTTCATCATATATATATTAGTAGATTATTCACACGTGGCTACCATGGAAGGAAGAGTCCAATCAGATGTATACATACCATAATTACTTAATGATCAAGAATATTACTTTTGATGGAAAGAATAAGGTCATTTAGACTAAAGCTATTGAAATAGGAGTATGTTCACTTAGAGAAATTCAAGTTCCAAAAAAAAAAGAAGCTCAAAGTAATGAAAAATGTGAACTATATTTTGATGGATCTTGTAATTTGAAAAGGGTAGGAGCTGGAATAGTTTTGATAAAAGATGATTCTCATAAAATTTTTAAAGCTATACATCTATCATTTCCCTAGAACAACAATATAGCTGAGTATGAAGCTTTGTGTATTGGAATGAAAACAACATTGGAAAAAGGGATAAAAGAAATTATAATAAAATGATATTCAAAGCTCCTTTTTGAAAACATTAAGGATGAATGTGTAGTAAAAGTTTAGTTCTTAAGGCCATATAAACAACTCATCTATAACTTGTTAGACCAATTTAAGCGATATGAAATAAAGTATATATGTAGAGAAGACAACTAGTTAGTAGATGAGATATCTATAATGGCCTTAACACTAGATTTAGAAAGTATTAAAAAAGATAGAAGGATTCTAATTGAAGTCCAACATTAGCCTTTAGTCCTAGATAATGTGGAGCACTTCTAGGTGTTTTAAAATGATGATTAATTACTTATATTCTAGGAGAATAATGGATAATTTAAAAATAAAATTATGTTTGAAACAATAGTTGTATCAAAGCTCAGATTAAACTTTATTCCTTAGAATGTAGTCAATGATGAAAATGAGTTTTTTAAAAGGCTACTTAAAGGAATGGATGTCTAAAATCTAGATAATCAAGCTTATGAAGCAATAAATTTAGGATCTAGAGAAAAGCCAAAAAATGTTGAATATCACAAAAGAAAATTATCTAGTTTTTAGATAAAAATTGTTATCTTTATTAAAGCATAATTTGGATAATTTTGCAAGGCTCTACAATGACCTTAGAACATTAAGACTTGATGTGATGGCTCATAGAATTTCATTGGTTAAAGATTATAAAGTAGTTAGGTAAAAGGAGAGGAAGTGTAATTCATCATTTAAGCCAGCCATGAATGCTAAAATCAAAAAGTTGCTATAAGATATAATTATATACCTTGTTCAATATTTAGTTTGTCTAGCTAATATGGTACCTATAAGAAAAAGAATGATGGTAGTAGGCTATGAATTGATTTTAGAAATTTGAATCAAGATTTAGAAAAGAACAAATATCCCTTACCCAGAATATATGAAATACTAATTAAAGTATCAAGATGTCAACTATACTCTTTTCTAGATAACTTGTTAGGGTATAATCAAGTTATGTTGGATAAAAATGATAGATATAAAATAGCCTTTATCACTATGTGGGGAACTTTTTCTTATAAAAGAATGTCATTTGGATTGTCAAACTTTGGAGCCACTTTCTAGAGAAATGGAGATAACTTTTAAAGGTTTAACAAAAAGATTTGTAGTAATTTATCTAGATGATATTATTTTTTACTCAATAATGAAGAAACATCACATAAGTCATCTTCAATAGATTTTTAGCAGATGCCAAAATTATAATATTTCTTTGAATCCTAAGAAAAGAATTTTGGGGTAAAATCTGGAAGCTTGTTATGACACATAGTTTGTCAAAAGGTATTTCTATAGATAAATCAAGAATCCATGCTATAAAAAACATTGAATACCTAACAAACAAAAATTTACTAAGGCCTTTCATTAAGAAAATAAAATTTATCAAGAAGTTTATACCAAGATTTATAGAGATCACCAAACATTTAATGTCCATGCTTAAAAATATGTTTAGGCTAGTAAAGCACCTAAATTGGATAAATTCTTAGTAGAAATTAAAAAGGTTGCCCATGAAGCTTCATATTTAGCTAAACCTAACATAAAAGAAGAAATTTGGCTATATGATTTTGCTTCTAGCAATTTAATTTTTGTAGTTTTAGCTTACAAGAAGGATGGTCAAGATGAGCCAATAGAATTCTTTGATTACCAACTTAAAGGCTTTGAATTAAATTACTTAGATCTAGGAAAATAGAGATATGTTGTGATTAAGGCATTAATGCATTGCAGGTATTATTTAGAGAGTGCTTTGATTCATGTTATGATAATAGAGTCTGATGTTAAGAAATTTTTAGCTCAAAATGAAATTGTGATGAAAAGAGGGAAATGGCTTGTTAAGCTTCGAGGGTTCAAATTTTTTCTACAATTATGAAAAAAGTTATAGAAATGGGATTAGCCAAACTAATGGCTAAAGAAGCTAGAATTTGTGCATTAGATTCTCATGGTGGAAATTAGTATGATGAAATTTTAGAGTTCTTCATTTCATGAAAAGGCCTAGATAATTTGACTATGAGCCAAAGAAGAGCTTTTCTTAAAAAAGATAATTAGGTTCCTAGTGGAAGATGGAATTTTATATAGAAATGATTTTAGAGGGGTTTTGTTAGAATGATAAGATCGAGCTCATGTTGGACCAATTTCATGATCATGTAAACTTGCTTTATGATTCACCAACATGCACTATGCATCACATAGTACATTATGGGTTTTATTGGCTAGACATGTATCGAGATATAAGTTTAAAGATCCTCTATAATCATAGGCCAAAAAATCAAAAACGTTTGAGCTCCTATAAAACTAGTGAATAAAGATGGATCATTTTAGTAATGGAGCTTAGATTTTATTAGCATGATTACTTCTTTAAAAACTAGACATAAATGTATAGTTACTAACTATTTTACTAAGTGGTCAGAAGCAAAATCTCTAAAAAATAGTTTAGCATCATATGTGATTAGGTTTCTTGAAGATCATATCTTGAGTGGCTTTGGTATGCCTAAAGTATTATTGTTAGATATTGGTCCTATGTTTTAGTCTAAAGAATTCATAATATGAACTTCTGAGAAATCTATATTTCCCTTATTCTCATTAAATTACTACCCTTAGGAAATGGGTTGGCCAAGTCCTCTAATAAGCACCTTATCCTCTACATTAAAAGATCAATTAAAGGAAATTCTAGAAGCTAGTATAACTGCTTACCATCTACTTTATGGATAGAATGTATTAGAATCAAGAAGTCTATTGCAACATCATATTATAATTTATTCTACGATATGGCCATAAGGATCACTAATAATATCATAACCTTAGCTTTAGAGTTTGTGCAGAAGTACAATAAAAAAAATAGATAAAGATAGAAATTTCATGACTTTGCACTTCCTTATAGAACCATTTTGAACTTGCACTACTTAGTAAGCTTATGTGGTAGAGTGGATTAGTGATGTTTATGTGGCTTATAGAGTGTTTTCATAGAACTAGTTTTCGACTCTACAAACATAAGACAACTTAATAAAGCTTATAGGGTGGAAATGTTTTGTAAAACCACTTTTAAGCTTTATGAACCTCTTTTAGAAGTTGATGTAGTAGAGGAAATGTATAAATCTTGTTAATAATGTTGAATTTTTGTTCTACAAACACTGCTATTTCCTCCAAAGTTGACTTGCTAGAGAAACTTTTATGCTTATTTGTAGAACAAAATTTTAAGTCTATAGACTATGCTTTTTCCTAGAGCTTATGTGGTAGATGATGATGTAGCTTATAGAGATTTTTCATAGAACCAATTTTTGGATCATTGTGTATATGCTACCATGGAAGCTTACATGATAGAGCTTTATATGGAACCACTTTAAAGCTCTATGAATCTAGCACCACATAATGAGCTGATGTGGAAGAACCATTTTGTTGGTTCTATGAGCTTTGACCATGAGTTAATGTGGTAGAGCAATTTCTACACCTACTTGTAGAATCAAATTTTAGTTCTACAAGTAGTTCCTCTCCTTAGCGTTGACATGGTAGAACCAAAAAGAAGCTAGGTAGTTAGGCTAAATTTTGGCTCCAAATACATTGCTTCTTCTCCCAAAATCTAACTTGGAAGAGCTAATTTTTTACATCCTTTATAGAACCAAACCTTGACTCTATTGATCACATTATGTAACAACTTTTTTCTTTTTCATCTAGATGGAAGATCAATCCTCTAATTGACTAGGAAGTTGATGTGTCAAAAGAAG
>MNCI01027768.1:6876-18585 GCA_015680685.1 Gnetum montanum
ACATAATTTTATTAAAATATAAAAATTCATATAGTTACTAATTGATTCAATATTTAAAGCTAGTTTCTTTTTCGCAACTGACTGTTTGTCATTTCCATTGCATGGTTGTTGCCTTCATGTTGCCCCGTTTCCATTTCCAGTAACTACTTGTTGGTTTATTTATTTAGTAGCAGAGTAAAGATGCCCAGCCATAAAGCTTAGAGAGGCATGGGCAAAGTCAGAGTAGCTACATGATGCCAACAGGGGTGTTGCCATGGAGGTTGACCGTAAGCGAGTTGAAGGGACGTTGATCGTGACAGTCTACATTTTCATCGAGGGAGACTGCCAAATATCACAGTATCGTAGGTAGAACTCAATGCAGTCATCCTGTCAATTGTTAAACTCGATTCCACACTGGAAGCTACCATTGATGATGTTGGTGGTGAGGCCATAGCCTAGAAACCATATGGCTACTGCATCGTTAGCCGTAGGAGTCCAATCGCTGATGATAATGTCATGGCAGGATGACCATCTTGAATGACACAACGGGGTCTGTGGAAACCAGGTTAGGATTTCTAAGCAGTTCCAGTCCCAGAGCTTTACCAGCGAGTGTAGTTGTAGTTCCATGATAGCTCTTAGTACTTCTGACCCTCCACACACTGATATCTCATTGTGTTATAGTAATCGAGGCCAGTGTATGGGTTGACCTACGCATCCGACCAGCCACTTGATCACATTAAATAAATTCTCTCAAAATATATATTGGTTTACAGATTTACACATGCCAATAGAAGCTCGCTAAATATAACAGTAATAGATAGCAAGGGTGCAAGTTAGAGAATGAAAATACATATAGGTAGTGGTGGTTTGGTGGGTAGTCTGGCCAAAAAAGGCAATGAGCTCCCTCTATCTGGTTTCAATGTATCCCCGTATGCCCAATTCCAAGAAGTATTTGATAGCTTCGATGAAGGTAGAGTAACCATAGAAGCCGTTGGTAGGGCATGCTAGGTCGTTGCGGAGAACAACATTATGTTGAACGCCTCCTCCATGATGATATGGGAGACTCCGTACTCCCTATCAGAAACCACCACAGTTACCACCATGGCTAGAGCCAAACCAACAACTGCAATCTACACCATTACCGGCCACTGCACCTTCTTGGCACTGCCATTCTTTGCCATCCTTAAGAAGATCAACTATGAACTGCAATCCGCACCATTGTAGGCCACTACACCTTTTTGGCACTGCCATTCTTTGCCATCCTTAAGAAGATCAAAATGTATTGGTATGTTTGTTCATGGAGTTCCACTCAATCTCTATCTCTATTTATAGGCATTGAATTGGAGTGCAGTGTTTATGAATGTGACACAACAGGTGTCGTCCATGTCGTGGATAATGTGATTCATCGCATCTGGGAAGAGTGTGAATTTGATGGGAATCTGGTGTGAATTTGAGAGGAATCTGGTCTATTCATAAATAGAGAGAAGGGTATTTTCAAAAAGAAGATTATTTCTTTTTGTGAAAATGGTGGATTGTTTTGATGTATAGATAATCTTGCACTAACACACCTCCCAAAAGGTGTTGGAAGCATGCAAAGATTTTGTTAGGCTTCATGGTCATCTGTCTTGGGCCTTAATGCAATATTTACCTATGGAGTAGACAAAAGTTGGTCTTAGTGATCCAAAGGTACCTAGTAAAAAGATAACACTTATGTTTAGGACATCACTATCGCATCTTCTACTTGTTGTATAGATAAAGGTTCTTCTACTAACCCAAAGTTTCCATATCATTAAAAAATCACCCTATGTTAAACATTAACTATGATAACACGAAATAAGCATGCTTCATCCATGTCGTGAAGAACATAATCCCGCACTGCCGCTAACATGTTGCTAACATTGCAAATTTTATTTAGCCTTCCAAAGGGAAAACATCCCATTATCCTATTTACAGCAAAAATTTGGTACACAATGATAAACTCACTATGCGCCGGAGATTCACGATTCCGAAGAAAATCTCATGAATCGTTTGCGGTGGATTCGGGCACGCATATAAAAGCATGTAAAATCTGCATTGGGTATGTAAATTATAATTTTTCATTCGATTTTCAACTCTCAACCAGAACATTCATTGTCAATTAAAATCTTACCCATTTTTAGCTGCAAATCGTGTCCAATCTTACCTATTTCCTGCAAATTGCATCCGCGTCCAATACCTTTTATTGTATTGACAGACACTCCTCCTATTCCTCCATTGATAGAGATTTGGATGCTTTTGCAAACTCTCCAAATGCCTTATTTCTCCCTTTCAGCTCTAAAATTCTTTGCCTCAGCTTCAATTTTTCATTTTGGAGGCAGTGACGAAGGAGGAGATGAGCATTTCTCCTGATGAAGGAGGTCTCATTTGTCCAGTCTGATTTGGGTGACTGGGTAGGAGACTTGCCTCTAGAATTACCTATTTATGTGGCCTTACAGAATGCACTACACATCTATCATTCTATACTTTTCATCTTTTCAACTCATCGTCTTTCTTTCGTAGGAAAATTGATTGTTTCCTTCCAACGAATCTGGATGAAGTATCTCCTTGCTTGCCGAGCCTGCATAGGCACGCATTGGAAGTGGTTCTCTTCGATCCCTAATTATAGTTTTTGTTCTTAAAAAATTTGGATGATATTTCTTACATTCTTTAAATGCCAGCGCTACATGCCTTAGATTTGTAAGCTTAGTGCACCGGCAACACAGCTTGAATTTTTCCGCTAAATGTTCGCTCTTGGTTTGGTAAGAATGCACTCACCTTATTTTCTTCTTCCCTCATTGCTGTAAATATCTTTTTCCATCTCTATCATGATTCATAAGCACAAAATATACTTTTCTTCCCCTTCCGTCTTGCTCTTCCGGTTTGTGTGAGAACATGTTCCTGTTTGATCTTTAGTAGTGGATTTTCGTATCAATTGAGTTGCCTATTTTGCTTAGATTTACCTCCTTGATAATCTTTACTTTTAATTTTAGTTTATTTAGATGATTTTAGAGAAAAGATTTTTATTTAGTGGATTGGTTTCGTATTTTTATTCATGGGCCATGGCCATCTCATGTTGCGTCTCTAGTTTCATGTGACGGTCGTGATTCCAGCGAATCATAAATGCACATAACTTGTGAGGGAAGGGAATCAGTTGGTTACAAAACTTTTGTCAGGCCTCTCTCCCTCTGCAAGTGCAAACAGAATAGTATAAGCATATACTTGTTCAAAGTTCAAACAAAATTTCAGCACCATATCCTTCCCAAATTTTTCTAGAAGCCCTGGTCAACATCTGCAGTCAAATATGCAAGAGGCATGAACTCAACCCACAACAAAAAATTCGAAAACTTCAAAGACCTGCCTCTGAATCTCTTACTATCCCAACTTGATAAAGCAAGCCCATAAACCCAAAATGTGTCATAAACTTGCCAAGAGCATTACTAATAGTGCAGAAAAGGATAGAGCTTTATGAAAATGGTGATGGGGAAGGGATTCCTAATGTTAAAATCTGATAAACTTTATTGGCTTATATGCTTGGTATTAGTTTTCTATGAAAATGTAGCAATATTTTATGTGGCTGGACTTGATTATCAAAGGTGAGCCTCATGCCCTGCCTAAACCACTCATCCAAATTATAAATAAATAGCTGACCCCCACTTCAAGCCTCTAAAGTCATTTTATTCCCCTTTCTGATTTAATGCATGTTGCAACCAATTGTTTATCCTCTGAAGTTATTTTCTTTCCTTTCTGATTTAATGCATGCTGCAACTTATTGTTTATCCTCTGAAATTATTTTTTTCCCTTTCTGATTTAATGCATGCTGCAACCTATTGTTTATCCTCCTACAATAGGTTGTCTGAAGTACATTTGTTTATGATTTTCAGTTTTTTTTTTATTTCTTATTCAAATTTAATCTTGTTATTTTTAAATTTATCGCTATTTTGTATTTTTAATATTTTTCCCTGACTCTATTATTGTTTTGCATTTCCAGATTTATGTCATTGAATAATATTTTAATGTTAAAGCTTTTAAGACATTTTTCCAAAAGCTCTTTGCTAGCAGAAAAAGAAAAAATAAATATCCTTAGTTACAGTAATTTGGGTCTTAAACCTTCAAATGAGTTTGTTTATTGATGAAGTTTTGAATAATTTATAAAATGAATTTTTTAACAATGCAAAAATTTTTTCCTGTTTTTATCATTTATGTAGGTTGCATCTTTTTCTGCTACTAAAAGAAATTGGTCAACATATTCTTTTATTCATCGGATTAAAAGAAATAGTCTAACTCCAAAAAAGAGCTAAAAATTAGTATCTATTCATAGCATGATTAGATTGGAAGAAAGAATAGAAATAAAATATAAGAAATCACTTAATCTTCGTTGGGATGTTAATCTAGAAAATGATGATGTTCCAATAGTTGATGATATAGAAAGTTATTCTACTGACTTAGTTAATGTTCCTAGTGCAATGAATCTTAATATTGATGATTCAATCCTTGATGAAGATGATTACCGTGAAAATGATATTAATGACATAGAACAAAATGAAGCACGCTTTACAAATTTACTCTTTAGAGTAGAGCAAGGAGAAAACATAGGCTAAAATTAGAATTTGAACAATGTGACAATTTCTAAGCTTTGTCAAAAAACTTTTTTGTGAGCTGAAAAGAGATAATTTTGTAACATTATCTCATATATATATATATATATNTTAATGTTTCATTGCAATCTTTTATGCAATTTTTAAGCATTAAGAATATTTTGAATTTACATTGTACTTGTTCTATATTCTACAATGTTTTTTATGATATATGAGATTTAAATTTTTTAAAAAACGTAATATATTTAAATTTCCTCTATCACGTCCCTGGCTACGAACCCGTCCCCACTTTTTTTTGAGGCACACATACCCAACACGTTCAGAATCACGAATCCTCGCTTCCACGAACCGGATTCTTTTGATCCATAGTAAACTCATCTATGTGAAAAACACTTTCCAAATTTCAATCCACCATTATTTTTCCAAATTAGATCCCATAATCTTACAACTTAAATAGGATTATTGACACCACGTATCTCATACTTAAAACTTGAACATTGCAATATCCAATGTCCTCAACGGTTACATTGTATAAAGTAGTTTAATTATTTAATTTAATCATTTGATTCTGTATTTTCAAAGATTCTAATTGCTACTATTGAATTTATTTATTATTTTATGTATTTATCTCTTGATGTGGAAATATGAATCACATGGTAAGAAACTATTGCCTAGAGTGCCTCTCAAATGGATACCAAACCTAGAGTGCCTCTCAAATGGATATGAAAACCTGGAATAGTGGAATAGTCTCATCTGGTAAGGACAATGTAATGTTTTAATGATGTTAATAATTTTAAAAGAGTATAATTTTAAAATTAAATTTAGTGACTAAATGATAAAAATGATAGATCACCAAAGCTGCTTATGGGACTTTTGGATCGAATCTAGGCTGTTTTGCAAAGTAAACTTTAGGACAGTAGACATGGCAAAATTTTCTTTCCCACGGCGGACAGTAAAATCTGGGCCAAAATTCCACTGCAGCAAAGGGATGCTTTTAAGGAATACTCTCCCACAGACAACATTCCCGCGGGCTGCACTGGGCCATGTCCCTAACGTCTCTGCAGTCGCTGCAACTTTCTGGGCCATGTCCCCATGGATGACGAACCTGCCATGCATGCCATCTTTTCCGGCAGAACACGTGCAGAATGCAAATTGCAGATTCTCTGGAACGCGGGGCCTAGTCTGAAATAACAGCATAAAAAAAATGGTTTTTAAATTCAAGCTCTCAAACAACGTCAGACATTACGGTGCTTGCCCAAGGTTGAGATTGCCGATTCTGCGGTTTCCATTAACGTCCATCATCATGTTTCCATGTTCAGGCATTTTTTCCATAGATGAACTTATAGGTTGGGTCCTATATGATCGTTTCTGTTCTTAGGCAGTACCAGAGATTTCCTCACCACCATAAACACAATAAATTCAAAGTACCGATTTCACACAAATCCTCACAGATAAAATTAAACCAACCACCGTAATTCCCTCAAAACTAAAAATAATATTTAACCTATGATCTGAATTCTTATGTTTATTTAACCTATGATCTGAATTCTTATGTTTTTTTCTTTTTTTTTCTTAGGAAAAGAGAAAACTCCCTTCATAACAGTTGAGGATGGCTGAACTCATAAAAGACTTACTATTTTAACAGGTTACGTGTCCTGTAGGAGGTCAATCCACCAACTGCAAATGTTGGCTATGAAATCCTTGTATTTCATATGGTCAAAATAGTTTTTATCATATCAAAGAAGCATCACTTAAATTATATTTATTTATTGATTTAGCCTGTGTGAAAAATGGGAAGGCAGAGGGGACACACGGGAAAAAAATGGAAAGTTCTCTCCACCTTTGAAAAATGGGAAGGCAGAGGGGACACACCGGAAAAAAAATGGAAAGTTCTCTCCACCTTTAACGGAGGAGGACTCTGAAAACCAGTCACATGGCCTCCAGTGGAACTTGAAGTCATGACTTCATAAAAATATACCATGAATACAAGAGATTATCCTATGGAAACCATATGAAAACCCAAACAATTGCACTATGTTCTAGTAAGCCTTAATTCTAACAAAGTGTTACAAGAAAAGAAAATAAATTTAATGGCTTAATGTCTTACAGATTTGATGTCTTTTTTACCTACTTTTAGTAATCATATAAGGAACTACTTATATAGTGAATATAATGCCTTAGCTTGAATAACTCCAAATTATGAAGTTACAATTCATAATTATCAATGGCAATTTGTAGAAACCTGCTACAAACATGTATAATTTCAAGTTACTAAATTGAAAATTAAAAATTAAAAATTGAAAGGCTTTATTCTATTTTAAATACATCTTAAAAGGATTATAACATCAAAGAAGCTTTTACAAGCTTTTAACATGTTTTTGATGGGTTTGAAAACCTAATTAAGGAACTCCCTCAAGTTTGAAAATTCTAACTTAAAAAGTTGTACCAATTCTTTAGTTTGAAAGCCATATTTAAGTCTTAATAAATTAAAAAAAAATAAGCAAGACAAACATGTTCTTTATCCTCTAGTACTACCTCTACTCAAAATCTACATATTAGCTAATAAGGACCCATAGGAGTATGATTACAACATTGATTCACTATGCAATTGCAATTGACATATAAATAGGCATTTGTGTTGATGAACATCCTTTGACCTAATCTGAAATTCTTTTTTCTCCTAGCTATTTCCACATGCTCTTAAGATCTCTTTCATATCATTTTTTTAAATTCCTTATGTTTCATATTTAAACCTTTGTCTTGAATCTTCTATGTCTGAAGCTATTTTTCCCTTCATTAAATCATCCTTTATGTTGAGTTGTATTATAATTAATTTAATGGACTCTAAGGGTTTCAAGTGCATACTTGTGTACCATTTATTTTGCATTTTATTTTTTACTAAGAGGTTTTGAATAATACTAGATTCATCATTACTCATAATTGATTTCTTAAGGATTAGAGAGGGAACAAATAACATTACAGTTAATTAAAACAAAAATACTTAGTTTTTTTCTAATAGCAATATGTAGTGGATAATACTTGGTTCTAAATAATAAAAATTAAAAGAAAATTTTAATTGTAAAAGATATAACTATTATTTTAAGGCAAAGTAACATGGTTATTAGAAAAAACATGTAAAACATAGAAGATGGGTTAAATAGAGAAATGACAAGGAATGGAAGGAAGAAAACAACAATATCATCACATCTCAAGCCTAATTAAACTTAAATTGTTACATATAAGTCATCAAGCTTCTTAACGAAGACATATTATCATTACTCATAATCATAGAATATACAAGGAAATACATAAAATTATTACTAAACATTAAAAAAATATGAAAAGATATAGAAAAATTAAATTAAAAAAATTTAAAAAACTACTAGATTGTTTGATTTTTATTAGGATAGATCACTAAGCCAAGTGGGTAAACTAGCCTCTTTCTTAATTAACATTATTGGTATGAATTGTAATTTCATGAACCTCCCTAATTTTTCTATCTACATAGTTTTCTATTACACAAATAAAAAAACTGTTACTACTATGTATTAACCATCTATGATTTTTAGAGTGGTTATCATTTTCACATGTTTTACATGAGGTAAGTTAGATTATCAATTAAATTATATATCTTTCAAGTATTTTTTTTCAATCTAAGAAAGAAAGCTCTAACAAATCAAAGAGTTCTTCAAGCTACAAAATCTTGACTTTCTTGATATGTTTCTTTTCAAAAAAATGTTTGTAAGTGGAATGGATAATCTACTTATGAACTGTAAAATGCATATAAAACATTAAGGTAGCTACAATAGATTGTATTTCTAGTTTCTTTTACCAATAAGATTGACATCCCTTACATGAGATTATTTCATGTCAAAGTTATTATGCAAAGAGTGGCAACTAAGGATAACCTTTACAATGAAGGTGTTATAGTAAAAAATAAATACACCTTTTTTTCCCACATGTGCCAAAGATAATAAATCATTTATTCTATCAATGTTCTTTTGTGAATTCATTCTACTCATATTTTCAATGGGCCACACTACATGCTTAATTATCTTCATAGGATATAGTTAATTTCACTAAGATGTGACATTGAAGAGAACTGCATAAAAATAGTTCTTATGTTTTAGAAGCCTCACCATTATGTGTTTGGTATGCATTATAGAAATAAGAAAGCATTCTGCTTTTTTAGATGCAATGTGTACCAAAACTAGTGTAGACAAAAGCCTTAATGTTGTTTTGAGACTTAGCATATTATAGAAGAAAATTTAATAACAAACCATTGATAAATATATTTCCTCACATCATTTTTGGTTTCTTCCTCTTATTTCTATTAATGTATTTTAATTGCATTTTCTAGTTATTAATAAGAAAGCCTTTAGAAAGAAGTCAAATCCATGAGGATACTTTTGAATGAGGCAAAGGACTAATCCTTTTGTTACCTCAAAGGGGAAGTTTATTAAAGATTAGTTTTAAGAATGAAAACTTACAAGGAAATCCTCAAAATCATTGGGATTTTCTTTTTTGCGATTGTTTTAAAGCTTCTTTATTGATGATGATTTAAACTAGTGAGTAGGTTTAGATTAGGAGAAGTTGTTTAAGAAAAGTTGGACAAAGTTATGATGTCAAATAGAGAAAAACTAGGTGATGGATTCCTATTGGGATGATTGATTAAACAAGTGATCTTAGGTAGGTAATTTAACTAAAATTAGACTAAAGGGATGCAAGTGGATCCTTCCCAAAGAAGGAATAGGCCTCACATGCCCTTGCATACCTTCATCATAAGGAGTCCATGGGCCCCACAAATGATGAATGGTCTTGTTAAATTAAATCCCATACTCATAAACAGTTGTTCAAGGGTTATATGACTTGGAAATAGACTAAAAAACCTCCCATGGCATGAAGTAGTAAGATGGTAAATGATGAATGAATAAATGGTAGACAGAGAGGATGTAAAAGAGATCATTGGCATTTTAGTTACATAAGGCTGTTGGTGATATTTATGATTAAGATGATCCAATACCAATTCGTCCCAAGTAAAGACCAACTCCATACCACTTTTAGTGACCTCGCATTAACATATGTTCCCTTCACATCAATTAAAAGTCTAGGACAGCAAAAGGACATTCATCACTCTAAGAGAAGAAGAAAGGAGAAGAAGGAAGTAGAGATGGCTGTATTTAGAGAAGTGCCTTTAGGCATGGGTAACATGTGTTTCTGGTCCATAACGACTGCTTGTAGCCTATTATTTAGACTAAGGGATGTGATTTGAATTCTCATATTATTTTTTTCATAGAAATCACACCATGCAAAGACATGCTTTCTATTATGGTTAACAATAGGAGTGATGGTATACCAATGGAGCATCATAGATCTTTAAGAGTGATGCTGATAGAAATTATATTGAATCCCCTTGAGGTCACCCCCTATTCCATTTCCACTTGGTTCTTTCTTAGTTTTTTGGGTATCAAGAGCATTATTTACTTTTTATGTTTTGATGTGAAAGAACCTTGTACTTCTAAGACACAGATTTCTCATGGAGCAAATGGAATCGGTGGATGTTGTGATCTCACTAGTTGATACCATCAGAAAATTGACAGAGTGTTTGCAGATTACATAATCCAAAGACAAAAATTGGTCCTTTATTAGGTAGTCATAATAGTGATAGTTGCCTTTAATACTTTTTCAAAATTCATGGTAACAATAACCAAATCCAATATTTTCTATAAACGTTAATGAAATTAATGAAAATAAGAACAAAAAGAAAAAGAAAAGGAAAATTATATATAAATAAATAAGAAAATATTCAAGAAAATGATAAACATACAAAGAACAATGTAAAACAAAAGGTGAAAAATTACTGAACCTCATTAAGGTATCATATTTGGATGGCCATCTTCCCCATGACTATGTTGAGAAAAGAAGATCCGAAAAATAGAGTGAGCATGTCTTGGTGCAAAGGTGTTGTTGTTGTTGGTTACTTTGGATTCCATGAATAGCTTAACTTATTGTATGTTGACTGACAATCATTTGTGAGGCTTGATTAGTAGTAGATGATCATGGATCTATAAGGAATAGTTACATATATGATCTGAGGCCCTTTCCATGATGTTTTAAATTTAGTGCATTACAACACATGTATGGGAGTCTAGTAGAAAAACTTATTACCCAATTGAAATGTAACTCTTCTTATTAGTGCATCATTGTGGTGTTTGGAATGTACCTTGTGTACTTTGCTCATCATTAATGTTACTTTTCAATTCTCATCTAACACATTAATTGTCATTATTTGTTCTTTTTATGCTAGATTAATGTTAAGGTCAAGCTCACAAACTGTTGTAAGTGTAAGGATTTTAGCTTGGATTGGAAGTTTGGATAACTTTCTATACACTAACTCATAGGAAGAGTAGCCTATAGGAAGTCTCCAAGTTAACTGGTATGTCCAAAGAGCATTGTTAAGTTTGGTACTCCAGTCCTTCCTATATTTACTAATTTTTCATGTTAAGATCCTAGTGATCTCTGAATTGATAACTTTGGCTTGACCAGTATCTTGGGGGTGATAGGGGGTTGTGAGTTTATGTTGCACCCCTAAGAATTACATGAGTTTGTAAAAAGTAGTTCTTGTGAAGTGGGTCCCATTGTCAAAAATGAGTGTTTTTGGAATACCAAAATTTTTTACCACTTTTTTTTATACAAACTATGCTACAATAGTGGATGTACAATCTAATACTACTACAACCTTGACCTACTTTGTGTAGTACTCAATAGCAATAATAATGTAAGCCTTCCCATTTGACATGGAAGTGATGGATCCCATGAAGTTGATGCTCCATAGATTAGAAGGCTCTAGTGGTTAGATCTACTATTGAAGCCCTTCCATGTAGACTATCATTTCTCCATCCCTTTAACAACACTTGCACAAGTAGGAGAAACAATGAGCATCCCTAAAGATCATTGGCAAAAAATACCTAGCCATGAGGATATTTGTAGCCTTCTTCCTTCTTCTGTAGTGGTTCCCATAAGGACCTTCATGAGCATCTTGAAGTGTCTGTAATTGATTAGTATCTAGTACATACCATATAAATAGCCCATCAGTATAGAGCTTGTGAAGGTTACC
>MNCI01027773.1:0-14017 GCA_015680685.1 Gnetum montanum
CAAACGCTAATCGTTACTGGGATCGCCGCACGTAACACAAGTGCTAGAAGTGGTCGTACTGAGGAACCTATTTAGCCTACGTGTGATAAGCAGCCGATTCCTTAGCCAGCCGTACACACCCGTGGGTGCTCGTAACTAAGTCATACTTATCACACGATCTAGCCTNTCGTGTACGCGATATCGCAGGAGAAGACGCGATATCGCGTACGCGACATCGCATGGGATGCGATATCGCGGCCTACTGTAAATCGCGTCTCATCAGGTATTAAACTAACTTTTAAAATAAAAAAATTAATAGATTTGCATTATCCTATGCGAAGTGGATGAATAAAATATTTTAATCCATAATTTAGTATATTAAACATGTGACTTACTCTTTGCAAGACTATATTAGTTAAGAGATTACTAGTTTGAGTTACACTTAGGTAATCATTATTTTAGAATTGAAAGTGGAAGATAGATTTAACTCCCTCAAGAATAGTGCATTTGTAGGTTTTGTAGGTTAGGAGCCTTTGAAGATGAGTTACATGTATTTATTTTTTGTGTTGTGATTGCTTGTTTGAGATGATGTTATAATGTTACATCAAAAAATTTGTATGATTTTCTTTTGCTATCCTTGTTGGTGTTTGGTCAATTTGTAGAGTCTATCTTTATTTTTCATAAAAATGTAATATTTGTCTAATAGATCCTAAGGGTTTGGGACTTAATAAAGCTGCAATTCCAATTTCAATATTTATAAATACTTTATTTGATATGGATAGAAGTTTGTAACAAGAATACAATATGTATCTAAGGGCATATAGTCAATATAATATTTTAGTAGAACTTAGCTAGAAGGTAAAGGTTCCTCAAGTATGACTCAAACTGGTACTAAAATTAAATCGATGAAAATCTAAAACAAATTATAAAAAGATTGATCTTATGAGTTATATTATGAAGCTTTGCAAGAGATTCCTAGAGCAAGCATTTTAAACTTGAATCAACATTATAGGAAAACCAATTTTGATTTATATAAGAGAGATCTACTATAAACACTATGTTCTTGATAAAATCTATATACTATCTTTATTAACTTCAAAAAAGCATATAATAGAGTGCTTAGAGACATTATTTAGTGGGATTTATAGAGAGAAAACATCCTTCATAAATATATTTAAATGATTTAAGCCATGTAGGAAGGAGGTGCTATGATAATTAGAGGAACTTATGGAAGCACATATGAATTTCTAGCTACAATAGGTCTACATTAAGGTTTTGTAGTTAGCTCAACCTTGTTTGCTATTATTATAGATGAATTAACTTAGAAAGTACAAAATAAAATTCTATGATGTATGCTTTTTGTAGATGATAGTATGTTGGTGGATATATCTTGATCAAATATTGCTTCTAAAATGAAAATGTAAAGGCATGCTTTAGAATTAGAAGACTTAAAAATTATTAGAAGTAAGATAGAATACATGGAATGTAATTTTAGTAAGAGTATAAATAGGGATGAAATATAACTAACAATGTAAGACCAAAAAATCCCTTAGGGTAAACAGTTACATTACCTAAGTTCAATGTTTAAATTAGATAGTGAAATTGATAAGTATATAACAAATAGGATTAAATATAGACAAATGGTATTTTAAGGAATAACGGAATCCTAATAAAAATAAAAGAAAAATTTTTATAGACAATAATCAAAGAAAGTATTATACATAGTGTTGAATGGTAGGTTGTAAAAAAGAGGCTCGAGCAATAAATCAATATGGTGGAAGTACATTTTTTTTTTTATGAATTGAATGTTAAATAGTACAAGAAGAGATAAAGTGTGTGTATATATATATATATTAGAGAAAAGCTTAGAGTAATTTCTATTTCAGATAAACTATAGGAATGATGTCTTAGATGGTTTGGTTATTTCCAAAGAAAGTCAAATAATTAGCCTACTAAGAAATGCTACTATGTCATACTTCTAGGAAAGCAACTAAAATAAAAATTTAAAGAGACATGCCATAAAATAAGTGAAGATGATATGAAGAAATTGTAGATAGATAAGGATATAGCTCTTCATAGTGGTAAATGGTGAATGTGAACTTATGTAGTCAAGCGTATTTTTTTGAAACAAGGTTAGGAAGATGATGATTATGAAAACTTATCAAATTAGTTACAATAATAATTTTGTTTTACTCTAGTAGATTTGATGTTTTTGCATTTTTTTTCTATTAGATCCTATTTTTCTCTCTTTGATTTTTCTCTAGCAAATTTGATCTATGTGGAGCTCTCCTATGATGGATTCTAAATGACCTTCAATTTCTTTAACTAATGCCAAAATCTTTACTTTTTCTATTGATGTGAAAATTTTTGCTAATTTTGAAGATGCAAATTTACAGCTTGGTGAGCAAAAATTTGAGATGCTTTATTTTACTAATGGTGATGCAACTAAGAGAATTAATTTTATTTTCTCTGGTGATGTATATAAGTCGGTGATAACTGATCTTACATCACGCTATATGTTCATTTAAATTTTGGATTACTTTCCTCATAATCAAAGTGTTAGTTCTTATTTAAATGATATGATGCAAAAGCATGACATTCAAGTCATTGATGCTAAGTGTTATTCTTGTTGTTTACTACTTGTTGAACTAGGAAATACTTTGATAATGCAATGTGCCCTAGATATGGATTCCTGTATACATAACCATGTAGCATTCAACATTCACAAGTGGACTCTATATTTTTATATTGAAACTAAAGAATATTCTAAAGTTCCATGATTTTTTGAGTATTTAAAATATTATGCTAAATTTTTTAGAAAGTTAAGTAAGAGATTATTAGTCTTCTTGTTCCATTAAAAGTATGGAATCTATTTCCTCACCATTTGTTTGTCATAGATATTTTTTTTTGTTAAAATCAATCTATTTAACTATAAAAAGGAATTTGTATTACAAGTAGGTAAGAAGACTTATATTCAGCCAATCACAAATTATAATCTTCCTATTTCTTGCAATTTGTATAATCAGACATTTATTTAATACTTATTCTTTTTTAAGCAAGAGAAAAATGCTAAGGAAAAAAGTGCATGTTGAAATTGATGATATCAAAAAATAATTTGATGTCAAATGCACACAAAATCAAGTAACTATCAATTATAGAATGATCAAATGACAATGAAGAAACTTAAGAAGATAACAACTTCTATGAATATTTTTTCTAAAGGAAGTATTGATAAGTCCAAACATATAACTTGTAAGGAAAAGTTTTCCTCATTTGACAAGAATACTATTAACTCAATGATTAAATTGTATATTAAGAAGTACCATAATGCTAATGGTAAAGAATTTTGATGTAAGGTCAATTATGGTGAACAATTTATTCTATCATTTTCTATTGTATTTGTTTTTCCTATAAAAGTTAGTATTTCTTAAAAGTTGGAATGTTGTCATTAAGTATTGCACACCATTTGATTTTCATAGGCATTTTTTGGTTGAAATCATTCTTCTTAACTATAAAAAAGAATTGCTATTTCAAGTATACAAGGAGACTTACATTCAACCAATTACATAATATAAATTTTATAATTCTTGCAACTTTTATCATTGTGACAGACATTTCTTTAGTGTTTATCCTTTTCTACCTAAGAAAAAAGATGCTAAGGAAAAGGAAAAATATGTTGAAGTTGAGGATAGAGAAAACAATTTGAAATTGAAGATACAAACAATCAAGTTAATGTCAATGAAAGGAATAATCAAATTGAAATAAAAAAAATCAATGAAGATAGAAGCTTTTATGAATAATTTTAGTTTTAGTACAAGAAGTATTGATTAGTCTGAATAGATAGCTTGTAAGATAAATTTTTACTTATCTACGAAGAATATTCTCAACTCAAAGATTAAAACTTTTGTTGACAAGTGAGCTATAGAAAATGATAAAGATTCTTAACATAAGAGTTTCTAATGGATCTTCTTTTCCTACAAAAGTTGGTATTTGGCAAAAGTTTTCTATTGCTACCTCAAATCATTTTGGGTTTCTAATGGATTTAATTTTCTATAGTGAATCTAATGTTTCTCTATTAAGTTTTAATTTTTACCAATTGATTTGATTTTTCTTTAGTAAATTGACTTTCTCTAGAATTCCCCTATGGAAGATTCTATATTACTCTCAAATTCTTTAATGAATACTAAAATTTCTACTTCTATCAATGTAAAAATTTCTAGTGATTCTTAAAATGTAGATTTGTAAGTTAGTGCTCAAAAATTTGTGACACTTGATTTTGTTTTCCCTAATGACGTATATGAGTCACTCATTGTTGATCTTACATCATCATATGTATTCATTTAAATGTTGCGTTACCTACCTTATAATTGAAATTTTGTTTCATAATGATGAGTGGCGAGGTACCCTTACACTCAACCATACGAATATGAGTGTTTCACGCACGATTCGGTCGAACTTCAAGGACTAAGTGCTTATGCACCTTAATGGAACACTTAAGGTTAATCAATTGCTGTCTTCCCAAACTTGTATTGTCATGGTTGTATCATTAAGTAAGATTGGGGTATATGATTTTTATATCTTTTATCTTTTGAATGTCTTATGCTAATCGGGGAAGGTAAGGAGAACTAAGTGACTAACTTACATTAACTATTTATTAACTAAGTTCTAATTGTTCCTAACACCAATATCTGTTCCCACTTGCCACACACATCTTGAACCAGTGCAACGCTGCTAGGATTACCAAACGCTAATTGTTACTGGGTTACCAAGCACTGCACACATGCTCGAAGCGGTCATACTGAGTGCACCTAACTAGGAGAGTTAAGGGTTGAGAGAGATTAATTAATTATGAAAGAATTTAAACATTCAACAATAATTAATTACTATTTAGCTTAGTCAATATGTTGTAAGGTTTATCATAAAGTTCATCTTTATTGCCGTACACAAATATGTGCTCAGGTACAATTTGCTCAAATAAAGATCCGTTCACTTTAAGACTCCTACTACGGGCACATGGAAATTATTCTAACTTTAGAATGGTAAAACTACAAGAGTTTAGCTAAGGGTCTAAGTCTAACTACCTAAAATGAGGGAAGCCACCACTTATTTATAGATAATAAGATGGGACGTGATATCATGACTCATCACATAGTTAAATGATGTAATGAAAAATAGGACATTTAAGTCCTCCATGTCAACTATTATTCTCCTTTTTTATTTCTTAAGCTAGCCAATACTTTGTTATTGTAGTGTGCCCTAAATATAATGTCATTTATACATAAACATATGATGCTAATCATTTATTAGTGGACTTTAGATTTTAATGTTTATTATAAAGAATATTCTAAAGTTTCATGTTTTATTAAGCTATTTAATCTTTTGTTGATTTTTCATAAAATTGACTAGGAAATTGTTAGTCTTTTTGTTCACATTAAGCATATAAAATCTATTTCCATAGCATTTGATTTTCATAGAGAGTTTTTCTAGTTGAAATCAATCTTCTTAACCATAATAAGGAATTAGCATTAAAAGCAAGTAGGAAAACTTATATTCAACCAATTGTATTTGTTTAATTTTTGTCCTTTTCTATTTAAGAAAAATGATGTTGAGGAAAGGAAAAAATATGTTGAAGTTGAAGATAGGAAAGAATAATCTAAAGTTGGGGATCTGAAAAATCAAGTTAATATTAATAATAAGAATGATCCAATAACAATAAAGATATTAGAGAAGATAGAAGCTATTATGAATATTTTCAATGGTACTAAGAATTATATTGATTAGGATAGGATAGACAAATAGCTCGTAAGACAAAGTTTTCCTTATTTGATAGGAATATCATGAACTAAAGATTGAAACTTATGTTTACAAGTGGACTATGGTTAATGGTAAAGATTCTCAATGTAAGGTCAATCATGATGAACAATATGATTAAAAATTTTTACCATCACTTCCTTTCCTATAAAAGTTGGTATTTTGTCAAAGCTTTCTATTGTTGTTTCAAATCCTTTTGCTATATTAAGTTTAATCATGCATGTTGAAAGTAATGTGAATGTTATTAAGATTGGAATCTTATTCTATACCAATAATTAATTTTCCTATTTTATTTTTCATAGCATTATTTGAAAGGTTATATACCTAAATAGATATTTCTAAAATTCAAAAAATATTTCTTTCTATGTTGTTTTTTTTGTATTTTCTACTTAGTGTTAAGTATGTTGAGCATGTGATGTATTTTGGATTTTTTTATTATTAATATTATTTTTGGGGTCCAACACTCCCTTGCCTTAAATATCTTTGCTATTTTAAATTCAAGCATGAATGTTGAAAGCGATGTAAATGTTCGGCGGAGGTGTTAGACCCAAAATGATGTAAATGTTGTTAAGGCTAGGATTAGATTATCCTCCCTACTCTAACAATTAATTTTCCTCTTTTGCTTTTGAAAGCATATATTGTAAGGTTGTACACTTGAGTAGACATTCCTAAAATTGAAAAGTTTTTCTTTTCCATGATATTTTTGGTGTTTTCTACTCGATTATTAAGCATGCAATGTACTTTAAATTTTTTACTTACTATTAATATTTTTTTTTTGTGATCCAACACCTTTTGTTAAGCATTGAGGTAGGGGTACGTTGAGACATATCTTCTGGGATAAGACTCTTGATTTGAAAACTTCAAATTATAGATTGGATTCCCATAGGTAATGCTAAGTTATAAAATTCTATTTAACTATATCTCTTAGGTTGTACCTATATTGTTTTGGGCTCCAACAAATCTCCTTACCCACCCCAACACACCCCACCTTTCCCCTCCTCTTCCCTCTCTCACTTTCATCCCCTCTCCCCCATACATACATACATACATATGGAGATGTCAAAACTCAAAATAATTTAAGAAGGAGGTGTTAGCACTTGATTTGGAAGCTCCACATCATGGATTCAATTCCGGTGGGTAATGCTGAGTTATATGAAGTTCTAATTGGACTATATATCTTCAAGGTGTACCTATGTTTCACTTATTTTAGGTTCTAATAGTGAGGTGTTAGCCTAGAGGTATAGGTCTTGGCTTGATAATTCCAAGTCAAAGATTTGATTCTACTAGGTAGCATTGATCTATCAACTTCTATAAATCTTGGGGTGTACCTATGTTTTAATTATTTTGGATTTCAACATTCCTAGTTCTTTTGGCTCCCAACATCCCCAAAACTCAAAATAATTTGACTATGGGTACACCTTAAGACATAGAGTCAACATGATACATTAGAAAAATTATACAAGGATTTAACAATGCTTAAGTTTAACTTGAACTGGTAACTTTTTGTCTACTAAGACATTAATCTAACCAGAAAGGATGTACAAAAAAAGGTATAGTGCTAAAGTAACTTGGAATTAAAATAGCTCTACATATCAACCATTCTAAAAATCTTCCATGAGGAATTATAATACCATTTATCTTACTTATTCATTATGCTGTATGTTTCTTTGTGTTTTATAGTCATGTATGTATGTTAAATATTTTATGTGGGTTAAATGCTTTGTTGTTGATCTTGTGATGCTTGGGATATAGTATTGATGAGACGCGACTTGCATGTGCCGCGATATCGCATACGCGATATCGCAGCTGCCGCGATATCACATCCCATGCGATATCGCGTCTTCTCCTGCGATNAGCTGCCAACTGTGGCCTGATGTCATTGTAATAAGGTGTTCACCCATGTTGTCATGAACACCAGTTTTTGTCAAGTCTTGTAATAAAGACCGTTCACATGTCATCCCATTAGTTCTGTTTCCCCTAATAATCCCATACCTACCTGATATCATTGTAAGGAACTCGAGGACAAGTTTTCATTCAGTCATGGGGGTATGATGAGACGCGACTTGCATGTGCCGCGATATTGCGGCTACCGCGATATCGCATCCCATGCGATATCGCATACGCGATATCGCGTCCTGCCGCCATTTCTATAAATAAGAGGCGGCACTCCCTTCATTTCCCAATCCTGGCTAGTGTAGCGAAGCTCTTACCTAACTCACTGCTATATAGTAGCATCAAACCTATGACCTAAGGCTACCTAACAAAACAACTAGCTACCCACTTGAGTCATTTATCATTGGAAAAAATATTATCTATTCATAAAAAAAAATTAAGGTAATAAATAACCTCTTCAAATAAACAAGGCCAAATAAATCTAATAAATTAGGCTGTACTATTTATGAGACTCTATCTTCCAATGCTTGAATTATAAGGAAATACACTTAAAATCTTTCATTGCTTTAAGAATTTTCTATGAATAGATGATCCTATTGACTAAAGGATTGAGCATGTACCTTGAAAAGGAATTACAGGTTGCACTCAATCAAATCCTAGGGAAAAAAAATAAGAACGTATGAGATATTTTGAAATGTTAATGTGAAGTTTAAAATAAAACTATGAGGGTACTTTAATGAATAAAATACATTGAAGATTCAATGCATCAAATTTGAGCTTTCGAACAACTTTATATTAATGCAAAGATGAACTACTTAAATGCAAAGGATAATAGAAATTTTAAAAAAATAAAAACTCACTGTAACCCTCAGATGCACCCGGAAGTGTTTAAAAATTAAAGTTAGAGATTTTTATTAAAAAGATAAACCGAAAAACATTTGCAAATTTTTTTAATCTAGAACTTTTTCACTTCAGTATCCATGAATAATAAGAGACATTCAACGACGCCACATCATCCATGAACTGCATCAGACATAAGTTTGAAAGAAATTCTTTAAGAAATTCATTGTTGATAACATTTTACAGCCGTAGCGTGCAGCAGCAGCAAAAACTCCGATCTTTTGATATTATTTTAAATTAAGATTACCATAGAGAAGCAGCTGTAGCTGGGAGCTACTGATTCAAATCTGTGCTACCTTGTGAAGGCATTTTCCAAGCAATAAACAACGTAATCATAACAGAAATTTATGGTCTAAAGAAATTTTCTTCCGTATTTCACTAAAACATCTTCTAAAAAGTCTAGGTGCTTAAACAAGACACTTGGAACAAACAAGTTGATTGGTCAGTTAATAACCATCTCAACGTAGAGGCTTCCTGGAGGAGGTAGATGTTTTATGTTCAGACTTGACAGTTTGTATAGCCTCTGCTGGAACATTCTGTTGAGATGTTATAGCCTGCTGATCTACACTGTCCAAATTGGACCTTGACTGCAAACGTGGCTGAGCTGTGGCACCTTGCCAAAGCCCTGCCTGTACATTATCTTGAGCTGATACATCATGAGCATTTTGATTCAACGTTTTGGTAGCAACAAAAATGTCATCATAAGGCATGGAACTTCTTTTATCTCTTTCATCCCTTCTATAGAATAAGCTACCACCTTGGTAAGAGGAATTTCTCATGGACTCTGGAGCATGAATCTGAAGAGAATGCAATATTCCTGGATTTGGGGCAAAACCATTAAAAAAAATTGAAGAAACAGTTTCACGTGAATGTGGATGCATTTTCAAAATTTTTACCTGGATGCATTTGTCCTACATTCAATGCAGAAGATCCAATGTGGTTGCTAGCAGAAATGGCGTTTGAGGAAATGCCACCAAGATGCGTTTGTGCAACAGCATTATAAGGATGATAATATGCTTCAAGTACTGAATTCTGTTTGTCAGGGACCTGGAAGCCTTGAAAAGAATGTTCAGCAACAGCACGCATTTTCCCTCTACTCAAAGAACCAACTCCATTATACATACTCTGACCAAAACCCAATTGACCTTCCTGAGGTTGATAACTGAGAGCTAACCACGATGATGATGACGGGTCCTGATGATACATATTCTGAACAAAACCCAGTTGAGGTTTTTGAGGTTGATGAGCATAGTTGAAAGCTGCCAATGATGATGATGGTGGGTTCTGTTGGTTCTGATTGTACAGATAGGTGGACAAGGCCTGTGGATGCACCAAGGAGCAAGGATTCTGTGGAACATTTGTTGGAAAAATATTACGGTCATTCAAACTTTCAGCCATTAAGGCAGTAAACATTCCAGGAACAGGAGCTTTTGAAGCACAGTTTGGCAAAGCTTCTGTTTGACAATGCTGTTCTTCTTGCATAATCCTGACGCCATTATTGTTCTTGAATGCTTTTTGAGGATATGGTTGCTGCTGCTGCTGCATTATAATTCCAACATTATTGTTGTTTAAAGCTTCTTCTTCTTTCTGAACATTCTGGTGTTGGTGAGTGATCTCAGGCCTGTTTTCTGACTCATGCTGTTCTTGTTGAGGTACTACTTGCAGTTCATTGTCATCCATCACCACTTTCTGCTTTCCAGAACTACTGAAAGCATCTTCTTGTTTTGAAGCACGAGCACGCTTAGTATAACTTCTTTTGGCAGCTTTTTTTGCAGTAGGTTTCAAAGTGGAATCATCCTTGGAAACCTGGGGAGGAGGTCTCAGAGCTTCACTTTCTTGTTTCAGTAATTTCTTCCGCTCTTCAAAATCTCTGTGTAACTTATCAATATGTGGCTTCCCTGTCTGCAACACCCAGTGAGCCACATCCTTGAATGAGTTTACCTCTAACAATTTCTTGAGTTCTATGATGAGATCAGCATCTGCCTGGTCAAATGCCTCCAGTCTTACTGTACCTTGTCTCTTAGATGAGTATTTTCTCCCCTTGGATGTAACAGCTGATGATGCCTGTTCCTCTGGTCAACAAACCCAAAAACGTTATAAGAGAAAAGAGAATTTATAAAAACAAAAAACATGTTTTTGAGCTTGTTTCTGACGAAACAGAAAACAAAAGAAAACAAAACATTATAAGAGATAACTGGAAACAAAACATAGAACCCACAACCCACGGACATGGAAGAAAAGAGATATACTTGGTTCAGAATCTGAGCTTGTAGCAGATGAGATGTTCGAATTTTCGCTCTGTGCAGTATCTGGTCCAGTATCCATTCGGGTAAAAGATTAGGTTTCTGCTGCAATGAGGAGCCGGAAACCTACTCACCAAACTACATATATAGTTGAACTCAATTTGGTAACAAGGAGGCCTGCGAAAGGCTTAAAAATTAAAATTTTTGCTGAGAAAATCTATCAACTTTGAGAAACAATAGAAATTCAAGACTTTACTTGCAATAGAAGCCTAGAAAACCATGTTCCTCCGAAGTAAATACATAGAAATGATTAAACAATAGAATTTCAAAAAACTTGTAATGGAAAAAAGAAAACTAATTTCTAGCAAGAAAATATATAGAAACCATGCTTTACAGCATATGTGGAACATGTGAAGGGAAAAGAAAAAGAAAAAGAAAACAGGTTTCGAGGATGCACTTAAGAAGGTGAAGTGGAAACGTGGTCTGGGATGCAAGGAGAATGTGTATTAAAATAATATATTGTAATAATGTTTTTTAACGCACCCACAAGATTACTGTAAAATATGCATAAGAAATTCAAGTTTAATGTTGAATGTATCGGTGGCATACTTTCTTCATTTCTGAACATTCTAAATTTATTATAGTTTTCACCAAAGATTGTGACAAAAGATTTAGGCATCTACCAACTTTAAAAATGAATTTGTTTTAAAAAATTACAATGTACATCCCACGAATGTCCCGCAAGCGTCTGCACCGGAAACGTTTGACAATTTTTCTGGACGTGTCTTGGAAGAAATTACAGTCCACGTCCCACCAACGTCCATCAGATTAAGTTTGCCGGACGCATCTACGAAGAAATTACGGACGCTGAAATTAAAATTTTTTATCAGATCAAGTTTACCGAACAAATATCTTTATATTCCCAGACGAATCTCAGAAACGCACTAAAGAAATGATGTTTACCTATTTCGCTACACAACTAAATACATACATGCAATACGTGACGGTGAAACAAAAAATTTATAAAACTTGATATAACTAAGCATGGACAAAGGATCCGAATTAGACCAGAAACATTCAACTTGTTAACGGAAGAAAACGCAGAAAGAAACCAGGAGTTTACACGCAACACCAAACACGCGAAAACCTTAATGTGAACTTAAAATTATGGCCGTATATGAGAATGAAATCCGAAGGAAAACATGATTCAACAGACTTGGGATCTCAAATCATAAAATAGAAATGAAAATTAGAAATCAAAATGAATTATGATAAAACAGGAAGATGCAACATGGATTCAATTCACGTGGGATGCTAATTATACCAGAAAATGAGATGTAAATCCGAAATCAAGAGTCAGTGAAGAATGAATTGCTTTAGACAAACAGAAATTTCAAACTTTTTATGAAAAATCTATCCACTCTACAGACACGATAGAAAATCCTAAGCCTTGCGTGTAATGGAAAACTATGAAAACCGTATTCCTGACAAGAAAATACAAAGAAATGATGTACAACTATTTCGTCGCTCACACAGGCAAAATATTAAAAAAAAGCAAAATAATTAAAGAAATACGTGAATGGACAATAGATCCAAATTACACCAGCAGAAAGAAAATTCATAAAATTTCATATAACGATGTATGGATAAAAGATCCAAACTAAACGAGGAACATTCAACTTTTTAACAGAAGACACACACACAAAAAATAAAAAATAAAAAAATAAAGAGAGTTTACTCGGAAAACAGTAACGTCAAATTAAATATTCAAGCCATTGGCGAGCATAAATTCTGAAGGAAAAGATAGATTCAATATACGTGAATCTCAAACCAGAAAAAGAAAAAGAAAAAGAAAATCAGAAATCAAAGCCTGACAAAAATAAGAATGATCGAAAGACAGAAAAAGACCTCCAATACGATCTCAAATCAGAAAATGAAAATAAGAAATCAGAGCCAGAGAAGAATGAATTACCTCAGAACAGTAGAACCTACGCATGCAGGTGAAGACACTGTTGCAGAGTTTCCTTATCAGCCAAAAGACAGCAAATAATGAAGCAAAACATTCCAACATTGAAATGTCTTGCCTTGCCTTGGCTTTATAAAGGATTAGAACTTTAGGTTTTTTGTTCAAATTTTATTTTATCCCAAACCATATCATGTTTTTGAAAGTACTTGAACAAAATTTTGGATGCTTAACTTGAACAAAAATTTGGATGTTTAAATTGTATCATAATACTGCCTTGGATGTATCCAACTAAGTGTATATAAAGCGCTGGTTCCAATAACACCACCTCATGCACACTTTAGTGCTTAACTAGCTTGTGAAAAGGTCAGTTAGAATAGAATACGAAAATGCGTCATGAATAAAAACAAATATTTAATTTAATTTTAATTGTGTTAACTAGGTCACATGGACAGAACATTATGATGTGCAAGTTATAGATTCATATAATTTGACATGGTTATATTTAATAATAATATTTCTAATGCACTTTGGGTTCCCACAAGAAAAAGAAGGAAAAGTGAAAAAAAAAGAGAGAAAAAGAAATAAAGAAAGAATCAAATGGGGTGTATCTATGGTCAAATTCTTTCAAATTTTCACAATCTTAAAAATATAAGTTAACAACACATATTGTTAACCCATAGGCCAAAGGCCTAGGTATTATCAATAAAAGCTATGAATTAAATATTTTGTTAATAATGAAGACTTGCTGGCACATCATTGGACTCAAATGTACCAAGCTTGAGTCACACTTGAGGTAAAATATTATTCCTTTATAATTATAACAATATATCTTGGAGTATACTTATTACTAGCTTAGTTATATATATTTATAATATATATCTATAAAATGGCCGATAGAATCTTATTAGTTTACAAGTAAAAAGTTCTTTGAGTAAAAAATTTCACGACTTCTAGACGAAGAACAAGATTTAAAAAACCAAATTTTCATGCCTTCTGGACGAAGAACAAGAGTTCTGTACCTTATTTTTCCTAAGGATGGGTTTTTTGAAAAAACAAATTCCATGAATTAGTGTATGCTCTCACCCTTAGCCGAATTTGTTGATGTGGGAGATTGTTGAACATAAATTCGGCTGATAGTGAGAGCATACACTAGTTCATGGAATTTGTTTTTTCAAAAAACCCATCCTTAGGAAAAATAAGGTACAGAACTCTTGTTCTTCGTCCA
>MNCI01027774.1:7493-23670 GCA_015680685.1 Gnetum montanum
GGTCTGGACTAGTCAAGGGCTTGTAGAATGGGAGTTTCTACAAGCCTTTGTTTTAGAGTTTGGAATGTTAGTTCACATTCCCTAGTCCATTTGAATGGTGCACCCTTCTTTGTTAGTTCTACCAATAGTTTGGAAATCTTGGAGAAGTTCTCAATGAATCTCCTATAGTAGTCAGTGTGTCCAAGGAATGACTAAATGTCTTTCACAATTTTTGGTTGTCGGGTGATTCCTTAGATGACCCTAACTTTATCTGGGTCTACCTCTATTCCTCAATGTGAAATCTTATGCCCAAGTACTATGCCTTTTTGGACCATCAAATGGCTTTTTTTCCAGTTGAAAAGTTGATTTCTACACATCATTTTAGCACTAGCTCTAATCAGTTTAGGGCTTGATCAAAGCTTGTTCCATAAGTGGAGAAGTCATCCATGAAGAATTCTACTCTGTTCCATATCTACTATTGGAATATTCTTAGAACTAAATGTTGAAATGTGGCAAGAGCATTACATAAGACAAATGACATTTTTTTATATGCAAACGTTCCCCAAGGACTGGTGAATGTTGTTTTGGCTTGATCTTTTGGTGCTATCCGTATTTGGTTATATCCACTATACCCATCTAGAAAACTATAAAGCGATGCCTTGCTATGGTTTCTAAGACTTTGTCAACGAATGGAAATGAGAAATGATCCTTGAATGTTTCCATGTTTAGCAGCCTTGAATGATTCAGAGGGCTAGCCCATTCACTATCAGCAATGGGATATATGAACCCAACCTTAAGAAGCTGTCCTATTTCTTCTTTTACTATTTGTTTCAATTTTGGGTTCAATCTCCTTTGTGGTTGTTTTTGAGGTTTCATGGAGGGGTCCATGTAAATCCTATGCTGGCATATCCTAGGGTCTATTCTAGTTAACTTGGGGTATGACCAAGCAAAGGCTTTTGACCACTTATTTATCACTTTCAGTAGTCTTTCTTTTTGTTTGGGAATAAGTTTTGTGTTGATGATCACCAGTTTTCCATTTTCGAGGGTCATATACTCCAGACCAGTGGGTAATGGTTTCAAATTAAGGGGCTCTTATTTAAATCTCTCAAGAATTTCCAACTTCCCCTAGTTGATGTTTTTAAGGTTAAGATTAGGAAGTTGACAATGGACTTGCTCCAATGTGTCTATGCTTTTAATGTAAGCACTAGTTATTCCCTCAATTAATTCCATGCATGTTAGCAAATTGCTCTCTTGGTCATCCATCAGCCACTGGGTTTCTTCCTATCGTTTGGCTCCTACATATAGGCACTTTTGTATATTAATGTCTTGTGCATACCAGTTGCATGAAGGCAATGCTAAACTTTGCATAACCCATGATTTCTGCACGTAATGGCACCCTGTGTCAATATATATGATGCATGTAACTTTCTTCTTCTCAATCTTTCCAAAAGCGTTCTTCTTGGATGTTTCCAAGGAAAGATCATGGATTCCTAGGTGTGCATCTATAGTACTTAGCCACACTCTTCCCATTATTATTGGGAAGTCCCCCTTACCATTGTTTACTTGTATCACTAGGAAATCAGTTGGATATGACCAACCACATATAGTGGTAATGATGTCCTCCACAAGTCCCAAGGGGACAGTGATGGATTGGTCGGCCAGCTCTAGTCAAATGTTACTCTTCCTTAATGGAGGTAGGTTCTAAGCTTTATACATCTCTTGTGATATTAGGTTGACTCCGGAACCTGAGTCCAGAAGAGCCTTGCATGGTTCATTCCCAGTGACTTGGAGATAGATGAGAGGACTTCTAGGATCAGAGAATTTCTTGAGAAGGTGGCCACCTTAATCCAGTCAGTAACAGCAAGTGTTAACATAACTGTATGCATTAAGCTTGACTTTTAGGTTGAAGGAGGTCCCGAAGCTTTACTTGGTAGGGAGGTGTTCATATGTTCAACCGCTTGTGATTGTGGGGGATTGGTTGGATAGTTGGTTTTGAAGAAAGATCTTTTCTGCATAAAGTTTTCAGAACCAACTATGGTTTGCGGACTCACAGCCCTCATGACATTGGGTTGCTACGGTTGTGTGGGGAGTACCCCTTGCATTGCTGGAGCGGTTGGTAATGGAGCTATTGGTGTGAGAGTGACAGATGGATTTGGGGGATGGTATGTATGTGGTGTGTCTCCCCTACGAGAAGGAGTCCTATAATACTCCCAAGCTTGGTAGTGATGTTTTGGTGTCACATGACCAACAGAGTCATGTGGAGAGAGCTACTGCATGTAGTAGCCATATGGATCTGGTTGCTGGTAAGGGTATTTTTGTCTTGGTGGTGGCATCCCCCATGACTATGGGTATTGCCACTATTGATGTTGCTCAATAGGTTGTGGTGGAGTTCCACTTGGATAATACATTAGTGGCTGGTGGAACTGCCTTAGGTTACCTTGGGAATAAGGTAACCATCGGGGTGCTTGCCATTTGTTAAGTTGTGGGTTAAGTGCATACATCCTAGACTCTTGCAGATGTGAGATTCTTGGGCAACATCACTTAGGATGGTCATACTGGCATATCTCACATCCACCGTCATTGTCTATATCAGAATCCACAACCTATTCGGTGATGGTCACTTTACCATTACCTTTGTTACGTGCATGGTCCAAATCCCTCTTTTTCTTTCTATCATGGTCACTACTTTGCTCCTTAGACTCCTCTACAATTTTTAGAATAGTTTTAAATATACTATCTAAGGAGTCCCACATTTTATCTACCTTATCTAACACTTCTATTGTTAACTTTTGGAGTGGCAAGGTTATCGTATTCACCAACTCTTCAAGTGGTGACTCATCCTCCTCCTCATAGAATCTTACTCCCATTTTTCGGAGGGAAGGATCGCAGTTATACTCTTTCGCACTGTCTCTCTTACATAGCTCTCCTTTTTCCTTAGCTACTTGCTCCAACAATCTATGGATTTGATGAGACCTAAGCTCTGATAATCTCCCATGGGCATATGTCCCAAGGATTCTCCTAGTTTTGTGCCTAAGTCCATCTACGAGATGGCGTAGCTAATCCTGTTGTGAGTAACCATGGCCCGGGCAACGATGTAGCAGTGCATAGTATCAACCCATGGTAGCATCCAAGGGTTTGTGAGTTTCTTACTTCCTTCCTTGGATTTGCTTTTGCAGGTTGGACACCCAAGAGTACATTTGATACTTATCATTAAATAGTTCTAGCATCGTACTCCACCTTTGAATGGATTTTGGTTCTAAGGACTAGTACCAGCTTTCTGCTTTTTTTACCAGTGTCCTTGGGAATAGCTTTAGATTTTTCCACTCGTTCTCAATGTTCTGTAAGGCACATGCATTGTGAAATTCTTGTAAGTGGTTCTGAGGATCAACGTTGTATCGCCCCTCAAATCGTGGGATATTATTCATGTCTAGTTTGTTGATCCTACTATCTTTTTGGTGCCTTGTGGGTATTCTAACGGCCTCTATAATTTCTAACATGCTTCAAGTTGTAAGTAGGGGTTCTTTGTGGTCATTTCTCTCATAGCATCTATGATGTCTATGCAGTTCCCTACTCTCCCTTCTTTCATGCCTTGATTCTCTAGAGTGCCCTCGTCCTCACTCTCGACTCTCTCATCAAGGTCTCTCATTTTTCTTACCCTTATCCTTATGGTTAGGTTCCTAATGACTGCATCTTGATGTGAAGGAGAGGATGAAAGTGACGATGAAGGTGAAGAAGAAGAAGAACCATCGCCATGATGATGTTTCCTACCTTCTCTTCGGTGTTCTTGACCCTGATCATGATGATGATCAGAATGCCCGTCCTTATCTTATGTTTGTGTTCCCTCGTTGAACACTTGGTGTTCATGGGGATTAGAACTAGGGTTGTGAATTGTGGAGCGAAGGTTTTGATACACCACCTCTTCACTATCATTAGGATGAGGAATATCATTTTGTGGAGAACCTATTGAAATAGGTTCACCACCCTAAATTTCACTTATGACAAGTGGAGCGTTATGGGGTCCTTTTCCCTTCAAAGATGTGTGGTACCTCTCCTGCTGCAAGTCCCGTTGATGTTGCGCTTTTGTGGGATGGTAGTCCCTTGCATGGTAATCATATGCAACGTAATCTGCATATAATTGTGACATGCCTATTTGTGCAAGGGCATGAAGGAGCGTGTTGGGGGCTGCTCTATCTAGAGGCAACACTATGTTACCCTCCAAGTCTCTCCAATGTAGTTGTTTGTCTTGATGGAAGATAAAAGTAAAGTTGGATATATATTCATCCTGATGAATATATACCACACTAAATTGTTGAGGAATTGGCAGATTTTGGTTATGTTTGTTGTGCCGTTGACTGTCTCTAGTGTTGGTCCTAGGTGGTGAAGTGCTTTTTTTTGAAGAAGAAGACATTTTAGTTTTGTTCGGTGTGCTGTTTGCCGTTATGTTATTTTTCTCTTGATTAACCAATGATGTTAAGTTTTTTTTAGTTTTTATCGGTGTCATTTTAGTTTTGTTTAGTTTTTATCGGTGTCATTTTAGCTCCCAACGATGTGAATGATTTCCTATGTTCTACATAGCGCACAAAAAACTAAGTCCCTGGCAACGACATCTATGATGAGTGGCGAGGTACCCCTACACTCAACCATATGAATACAAGCGTCTCACACGTGATCCGGTTGAACTCCAAGGACTAAGTGCTTACGCACCCTAATGGAACCCTGAAGCTTAATTAATCATTGTCCTCCCGGACTTACTTGTATTGTCACAGTTGTATGGTTAAGTAAGTTTGAGGCATGTGATTTTTATGCCTTTTATCTTTTTAACGCCTATGCTAGTAGGGAAGGGTGAAGAGACTAAGTGACTAACTGTTCACTAACTAATTTCTAATTGTCCTAGCACTAGTATCTGTTCCCACTTTCCACACACACCCTGAACCAATGCAACGCTACTAGGATTACGAAACGCTATTCGTTACTGGGTTACCAAGCATTACACACATGCTCGAAGCGGTTGTACTTAATGCACTTAACTAGGAGAGTCAAGGGTTGAGAGAGATTAATTATCTAAGAAAGAATTTAAACATTTAACAATAATTAAATCCTAATTAGATTAGTCCATATGCTGCAAGGTTTATCAGAAAGTTCGTCTTTATTTCTATACACAAATGTGTGCTCAGGTACAATTTGCTCGAATAAAGATCCATTCACTTTGAGACTCCTACTGTGGACACATGGAAATTATTCTAACTTTGGAATGTTAAAAATGCTATAGTTTGGCTAAGGGTCTAGATCTAGATGATTGAACAAGGGAAAGCTGCCTCTTATTTATAGAACCAGCGACGAGCTGCGATATTGTGTATGCAATATTGTAGGGGCCGACGCGATATCGTGGATGTGATATCACAGCTCATCAATTTTCTATGCATAACAAGAAGGTGATCTTACATAAAAAGATGGAATCTGTATAGTACTAGTTCATTACCCAATTAAGATGTTGTTGTTGCGGACAATAGTAAGTTGTCAAAGATTGAGAGCTAGAAGATCAAAAGCTAGGTGTAGTACATGGATAAGAATTAGGATATCCAACATTATGGGAACCAAGACTTAACTAAGGAATATCACCTCTTCATTGAGAGGGGTTCTTTTGGTTAAATTAGATAAGGTGCACAACTTCTTTTCAATAGATTATTATCACATTCAACACCATGATGGGAGGTGCAATGTATGATTAGTCAAGCCACTTACAAAAAAACATGGTTAAGGAGCTTGATAACATCAACTTGATAGATAGGAAAGGTAGAACCAACTCTATGAATTATAGTTTTCAATATGGCAGGATTAAATGCTTTGTAAAGTGAAGAAAAAAGTTCATAGAAAGAGAACTTTACACCACTTTTGTGCTATCATATTAGTAGCATCATCATGATCCTTTCATCTACTTAAGAAGGTATACTGGATCTACCTTCTCATTGAAGAAGGATGTTACTAAGTCATCTATGCTTGATAGCATTGCATTATTCATGAAGCATCTAATTCATGCAAACACTAAGGTCAAATGTAATACATTACGAAGTATGCCAGGGATAGAGGCAAGTTAATAAGGTTAAAGCTTTGAGTGCTTAGGATTTAAAGGAGAAGAGTGTGGAAATGGAAGTTGCAAAGTTAGCAAAGAAACTAGAAAATTATAACTTATTTTTATTTTTTAAAAATTCTATCTCATTTTTTTGTTTGGTTATATATTTATATATTTTTATTTTTATAATTATGCTAACCTCAACTTTTGAGTCCCAAAAGAGATCTAAGAAGGAAGCTTTGGCCAAGGAAAATGCCAAAAGGAAAGTAAAGGAAGAAATGGAAGCCCAAGCCTTGCTAGAAAATAAGAGAGAAGCTACTATAGAAGTTACTAGAAAATCTAAGGAGAATGAGATAGCTAGAATATTTGCAAAGGAGTAGGCTTCTATGAGGTTGGACCATGATGTAGGTGAGGATTCAAGGGCTCACACATAGAGAGTGCATGAGGAAAAATATTATTTATGGATTATTTGAAGTTACATGATCTATCAGAGCCTCATTAATTATTAGACAATTATTCATGCCATGGCTTGGATGATATTGATGATGATTTGGTGATGTCTCTTACTATATTTTCCAATTTTCTACCTCCTAAGGAGACACACATTTATGATAAAGTTGGGAGACAATGATGAATAGAAAAACTAGGAAAAAGGGATAAGATGTCATTTGGTGAGTTAAGAAAAAATTTATTTTAAGTTTTTACATGTTTTTATTTTCATTATTTATTTATTATCATATATTTTTATTTTATATTTATTATTTCTTATAGTTTGAATTTATCATGATTTTCAAATGAAAATGCATGTACCCATAGAGTTGATGAAGATGATTTAGAAAAATATAGATAAAGTAGAGCTAATTAAGAGGATGATAAAAATGTTTATAGAAATTTTAAGAGTCACTATAAACACTAGTAAATTTAATTTATGTATTTTGATAATTATGATTATAATGATAAATGGTATGTTATTAAGATGATGAATGCTAAATTTTGCAAATATCCATATTACAACTAACCTAGGAAAAGTATCAGTTATGGATCCTAATTTGCAAGTTTTAGAATTTCAAAATCCTAAGGTTTCGGTAAAAAAAATGGATGCTTTAGTTCGGTACAAAGTGAAGATGACCTTCCTTATCATGCAGCAAACCAATGCAAATGTCAGTTTGATAATAGAGTTACTAACCATTAAGGAAGAAAAGAAAAAGCTCATGGTATAATTAGTTTAATTACATGATGAAGTGGAAAATTTGAAGGTAGATTTATATGGGAGCAAGGTGGTACAACAAAATCCTACATATTCTTCTTACTAGCAATTGTGTGACTCACATGATTCCCTGGTGGCTACATGCACTTGTTAGTAGAGTAAGGAGTTAACCATAGAGATGTTATACATTAAGATGAAGGATAATTATGATTTTTTAAAACATTGAAGATATCAACAAATGAGAAGCAAGTTGTGTTACATGAAATAAGACTTGAACCTTTTAAACATCTTAGGAAAGGAAAGAATGCTACAAGAATGATAGATCTACTAATAAAGCATATGGGAGATAGTGATATGCTGAAAATGTTAAAGGATTCTATCATAGTTTATTATACGAAGACAGGGAAACCACTTCTAGACTCCATAGAAAATGAGGATGATAGGACTAAAAGGAAGGCTTGTGTGGATAAGCCTATGGTTGTATCATAGATGCCTAATGTTGATTGGAATAATTTGGAATTAACATTTCTTACACATAAACATTTCATTCAAAAGCTGTTAGAGAAGTATGGATATATAGAAGCTATTGGAGTATCGATGATAGGAGAAGGGGAATATGGAGCAAGTTGTGGTGATGCACTAATGGGTAAGATAAGAAGTTTTAATTGATAATTTTGTGTTTATTTTATATTCATTTTTATATTTTTACTTGTCTTTATAGTTTTATTTATTTATTTTTTGTTTCTATGCATATTATGTTTTTATGTATCTATGTCAATGTTTGTATGTTTATTTGTTTTCACACTCTTCATGTAGTGGAAGAAAAGAGGGAGATGGAGTAGAAGTGGTTGAATAGATTTTTACTACAGATGTGTGTTTGTATTGCCATGTACTTGTATGGACATTTGAACTATGCTATAGGGATTGGTTTCTATTTATGTACTTTATGTTTTTATATGTTTATGATTTTTATTTTTATGCTTTTATGTTTTAGTCTTCTATATTTGTGGGATTCCAATTTTTAGATTTTATGGTTGTAATTTTTATGTTTCTAAACTAAAGCAAATAGCTAATCGAAAAAAAAAATTAACCATGATTAAAGAGATAACTAAGTAATAAAATAAACATAAATAGAAACAGACTTCGAAAGCACTAAATAGAGTAAGACATAAAATAAAGTAAAGTGAAAAAGAACATATGATAATTGAAATTGCTAAAAAATGAAAAATGTTTAGAAAAACATGAATAATTCATAAGTAAAGAATAAGACCAAGGAAATACAATTCTTAGGATGAATATGTCTTGACAATGGTTCTTCTAGCATGCAATCTAGTAGGATCCTTAGCATTTTTTATGGATTTAATAATGGATAATTTCATAAATCCTAGATCCATGAATTCATATGTACTAGACAATCATGAGATACTAGTACGAGACCCATATGTTTTCTTATTTGATGACATTTTATCTTATTAATGTAGATTAGGACCATAGTGTGGTTTTTTATAAAGCATCAAGATGGAAGATAGCAACTACTTTAGGATCTACATGTATGACTACTTCCCTATCCTTACATAAAAAATGTATATCTTTGTATACTAGTGAGGAAAATATATGATGATAAGCTAACAAGGATATAACTAAGATAGCATTAATGCCTATTGATTCTCTAATTACCATAAAAATACCCTCAAATGCAATGAAAATTCATGCCAAAAAAAGAAAATTTATTGCATCTATAATCTCTATACTAGCCCTACTACATAAAATAAGAGAAGAGTTATAGTTAGAGTACATGATCTAATTCTTAAGGCTAAGACAATCTAAAACAACCCATGATATGATGTTGGATCCAACTCAATCATACACATGCACCAATGGTAGTGCCACATTATCCTTGATCCATATCATGATGTAGATGGGAAGTTTGCAATCAGTACCCAATTTTTGCTAAGTCTTTGATGAGAACAATTACTCTAGTAGTTTATTCTAATTATTAGAGAGATTACTCTAGTGGTTTATTCTAGTTATTAGAGTAGTTACTCTAGTAGTTTATTCTAATTATTAGAGTAGTTACTTTAGCAGTTTATTCTAGTTATTAGAGTAGTTGCTCTCGAGCCTATAAATATAGTGCCAAGGTGCACAATTGGAAACAATGTTTTTTTAGCAGAAAAGTAGTGAAACTCTTGTAGTTTATTTGAAAGTGAGAGTATTTTCCAAGTGCCCACAGCAGGAGGTCTAAGTGTGGATGGATCTTTATTTGAGCATTTTGTACTTGAGCATACCTTGTGTACGACAATAAAGATGAGCTCTTCAATTCATCCTTGCAACACTTGAGATTTGTTTTCTTACACATTTCTTTTATTTTATTTTCTTATGCATTTATTTTATTTTATTATTTTATGCACTTTACATTTCTATTATTAGCACAACAATTAATTTTGATCAATTAGGAAACTCATTAAATTACACAAGCACGACCACTTCGAGCATGCACGTAATGCTTGGTAACCTAGTAACAATTAGCGTTTGGTAATCCCAGCAATGTTGCACTGGTTTAGGATGTGTATAGAAAGTGGGAACGGATTCTAGTGTTAGGATTAGTTAGAATATAGTTAATGAGTAGTTAAGTTAAATTAGTCACTTAGTTACCTCTCTCCTTCCCTACTAGTGCAGGACATAAAAACATAAAAGCTATAAAAATCATATGCCTCAAGCTTATTGAACCATACAATCATGACATACAGGTAAGCTTGGGAAGACAATGATCAATCAACCTATCCTTGTTCCACAAGGGTGCATAAGACCTTAGTCCTTGGAATTCGACCGAATCATGTGTGAAACGCTTGTATTCATATGGTTGAGCATAGGGGTACCTCGCCACTCATCATTGGCACCATTGCCAGAGACTTGGTTGTTTGTGTGCTAATTAGAACTTAGGAAATCATTCAAATCATTGGAACAAATCCTTAGGGTTGATTGAGAAAATAATAAACAAGAATACATTGCACATTGAATAGAAAAGTATGTCTCCTTTTTGTATGAAAGTGCCTCACCACCTAGGTCTGAAACAAGAAATAATTGATGACATAATACACATGACATTGATCCGCCAGTCCCTCAACAAGTTTGAGTGGTATATATTCATCTGGATAAGTATATACCAGACTTCACCTTTATCCTCCATCAAGATGAACAACTATGTTGGAGAGACTTAGAAGGTAACATAGTGTTACCTCCTAATCATTCAGTCCCAAGCATGCTTCTTCGTGCTCTTACACAAATTGGCATGCTACACCTACATGTAGAGTACGTTGTGCAAGACCATGACTTGAGAGAATACTGCCCCATAGAGGCACAACATCAAAGGGACTTGCAATAGGAGAGAAATCATAAGTCTTTGAAGGGTAAGTGGTCCCAGGATGCCCCACATATCTTAAGTGAAAATGGGGGTGGTGAACCTACCTCAGGTAGTCGCCCACACAACGATGTTCATTCCCTTGACTTTGGCCAAGGGGTTGTGTATTAGGACCTTCATTCCAGTATTCATAACCCAACTTCTAATACCCACAGGCACAAAGGATCCAAAAAAGGAATACAAACTCATGATACACATGGACATTCTGATCATAAGTGTGATCAAGGTTGAGATTGCAGAAGAGAAGGTAGCAAACACCATCATGGTGACGATTCTCCTTCTTCTTCACCTTCATCATCTCCTTCACCCTCTCCTTCAATATCCAGATGCAGTTATAAAGAAAAAGACCATGTGGATAAAGTTAGGAAAAGTGGAAGTCATAGATGAAACAACCAGGAAAGGGGATGAGGGCACTCTAGAGAGTCACAACATAGAATAAGGGAGAGTAGGGAACAACGTAGGAATCATAGACGACATGGACAAGATAATCACAATGAACCCTTAATCACTACTCAAAGTATGTTAGACATAACTGAGGCTATTAGAATTCCAACAAGGCACCAGAAAGATAGTGGGATCAAGAGATTAGATATGAACAATATCCCACACTTTGAAGGGGGATACAACGCTGATCCTTATAATCATTTACAAGCATTCCATGATGTGTGTGCCTTACAAAACATAGAGAACGAATGGAAAAAACTTAAGTTGTTTCTGTGAACACTATTTAAAGAAGCGAGAAGCTGGTAGTGGTCCTTAGAACTAGAATATATTCATAGATGGAGTAATATGTTAAAATTATTCAACAATAAGTACCAAACATACTCTCGAGTGTCCAACCTACAAAAACAAATCCAAGGCTAGAAACAAGGAGGACATGAACCTTTGGATGCTGCCATGGACCGATACTATGCATTGTTACATCGTTTTCTTGGCCATGGTTATTCACAGAGGGATCAACTACACCATATTGTGGATGGGCTTAGGCATGAAATGAGAAGAACCCTTGGGACTTATGCCGAAGGAAGATTATTTGAGCTTAGGTCCCATCAAATTCAAAGACTATTGGAGCAAGTCACTAAGGAAGAAGGTGAGTTACAGAAGAGAGAAGTGTAGAAGAGTATAATTGAGATCCTTCCCTCTAGAAGAGGAGAGTAAGATTTTGTGAGGATGAGGAAGAGTCACTACTCGAAGAGATGGTAAATAGGAAAACTTTGCCTATCCAAAGATAACATCAAAATTTTTAGCAAAGGTAGACCAAATGTGGGATTCCCTAGATAATAGATTTTAAACTATTCTTAAAATAGTAGAGGAGTCTAGAGAGTAAGGTAGTAAGAAAAGAAAAAATAAAGAGGCTGAACATGCACGTAGCAAGGGTAAGGGAAAAGTTGCCATCATAAAAGAGGTTTTGGATTTAAAAAGAAAAAATGATAGTGGATGCAAGATATGTCAATATGACCATCTTAAGGGATTTTGCCTTGTAATCTCACATCTATAGGAGTCTGGGGTGTTTGCACTCAACCCATGATTAAAAAAAAGGCAAATAGCCCAAAGGTTATCTTATCCTCAAGGTAATCTAAGATAGTTCCACCAACCCTTAAAATATTATCCTAGTGGAACTTCACCACAACCAATTGAGTAATATCAATAGTCGAAATGCCCACATTCATGGTGAATGCCACCACAAAGGCAACAATATCCTTACTGGCAACCTTACTTGTATGCATATTACATGCAGTAGCCAATCTCCCCATGTGACTCTATGGGTCATGGTACTTCTCAACCTTACTACCAAGCTCGTGAGTATTATGGGACTCCCTATTCTAGGGGTGATATCCCACAATAATATCATCCTTCTTATCTAGTTGCATCTCTTCCACCAATGGCTCCACTACCACCTACTCCAGCTATGCGAGGTGAAATCCCTACCCAACCATAGCAACATAACATCACAAGGGCTGTTAACTCTCAACCTACTATTAGTTTCAACAACCACATGAAGAAAAGACCTTTCTTTAGAACCAAAAATCTAACCAAGCCCTTGTAATCACAAGTGGCTAATTCCTTAGATGCCTAAGTATCAATCAAAACTTTAGAGCCCCCTTCGACCCAATCACCACACTTAATGCATACAGTCATGCGAACACATGCTGTCATCGATTGGATCAAAGTTGGAAACCTTCCCAAGAAATTATTTGATCCTGGGAGTCCTTTGATATACTTACAAATCGCTGAAAATGCATCGTGCAAGGCTCTTTTGGATTTAGGTTTTGATGTTAACTTGATTTCTCAAGAAATGTACAAGGATTGGAACCTGCCTCCATTGAAAAATAGAAACATCCATCTAGAGTTGGTTGACCATTCCATCATTGTCCCATTGGAACTAGTGAAAGACATTATTACCAGTATTTGTGGGTGGTCATACCCTACTAACTTCCTAGTGATTCAGGTAAATAATGGTAAGGGAGACTTCCTAATCATAATGGGTAGAGCATGGCTAAGCATCATCGATGCATGCCTAGGAATCTATGATCTTTCCCTAAAAATATCAAAGGAAAATACATTTGGAAAGATCAAGAAGAAGAAAGTTCTTTGCATCGCATATAATGACATAGGGTGTAATTGCATGTAGAGGTCATGGTTTGTGTAAAGTTTAGCATTGCCTACATGCAATTAGTGTGCACAAGTGATTAAAATACAAATATTCCTGTATGAAGCAACCATAGGATAGGAAGACACCTAGTGGCTGATAGCTAATCAAAAAAATAGTTCACTCATATGCATGGAACCAACTAAGGGTTTGACTTGTAATTACATCGATAGCATAGACACATTAGAGCAAGTCCACTGCCAACTTCCAAGTCTTAACCTTAAAAATATCAACTGGGGGAAGTTGGAAATCCCTGAGAAATTTAATTAGGAGCCCCTTGAGCTGAAACCATTGCCCACCAGTATAGAATACATGTTCCTTAAAAATGGAAAACTGGTAATTATCAACGCTAAGCTTGCTCCTCAACATAAAGAAGAACTGTTGAAGGTAATAAATAAGTGGTCAAAAGACTTTACTTGGTCATATACTGAATTAACTGGAACAGATCCTAGGATATGCCAACATAGAATTTACACGAACCCCTCCATGAAGCCTCTAAGAAAATCGCAGAGGCAATTGAACCCTAAGCTAAAGTAAGTAGTTAAGGAAGAAATCAAATAGCTTCTCAAGGTTGGGTTCATATACCCCATTGCTGATAGTGAATGGGTTAGCCCCTTAGTTATTGTGCCTAAAAAGGGAGGTGAATGGAGGGTGTGCATATATTTTAGGCTACTAAATATGGCAACATTAAAATATCACTTTCTATTGCCATTTTTCAACCAAGTATTAGATACCATCGCAGGGCATCGCTATTACAGTTTTCTAGATGGATATAGCGAATATAACCAAATACAAATAGCCCTAGAAGACCAAGCCAAGACTATGTTCACTAGTCCTTGGGGAATGTTCATACATAAATAGATGTTGTTTGGCTTGTGCAATGCCCCTACAAAATTTCAATGACTAGTTCTAAGAATATTCCAAATGCAGATAGGGAATGGCATGGAGGTTGTTATGGATGACTTCTCTACTTATGGAGAAAACTTTGATTATTATGGAGTAGATAGGGAAAAAGATTATATTATTATTGCCATTGATTACCTAACAAAATGATTTGAAGAAGCTACTATTAAAGATTGTGCATCATCTACAGTTGCACAATTTATTCAACAACAAATCATAAATAGGTTTGGTATGCCACGTGCACTTATTTCAGAAAATGGTACACACTTCATAGTTGAAAATTTTTAAAAATTAATGCAACGCTTAGGAGTTGAACACAAATTGACAACACCATACCACCCCCAAGAGAATGGTCAAGTAGAAGTCATGAACAAGGAGATTATGAAGATATTGACAAGAAGTATTAACAATTTTAGGCAAGACTAGAGCATTAAATTGAACAATGCTCGTTGGGCATACCACTCCACATGGAAACTCCCTACAAGCTACTCTCCCTATGAGTTAGTGTACAGTAAATTACCAATGCTTCCCATTCAAATTGAGCTCCATACACTATCCACGACATGTGACCTCAACCTTGACCTTGATCTAGCATAAAAACAACAGTTAGTAACCCTTAAATTGCTATATGAAAATTGATTAGCTGCCCTATCATCTAACGAATTACACAAGTCCTTCAATAAACAACATCATGACCTAAGAATTAGGAAAGTTAAATATCAGCTAGGAGATAAGGTTCTGTACTGGAATCCCACACATGTGCCACAACATACTAAATTTAAAACACTATGGGAAGGACCTTATATTATTTATGAAACTTTTCCTTCAGGGGCCATGACAACATACAAACTTGAGAGCTCAAATAAGAAACTTTTGGCTAACATGCAACAAACCAAACCTTTCTAGGAGCTTAGGACAGCCAGTACACATTCTACCTCTCTTAATGGACAACCCTACTCACTAGTTTGGATCTCCTCCTTCCAACTTAGTCATGGAGAAGATGGACACCTATGCTAACCATTCTAGGCCCTCAATTCTTTTTGAATTTTTGTTTTACACATTCTTTCAATTTTTCTTATTTTTTTACACCATAAATCATGTTTTTAATATTTCTTTGTTTGATTGATTTACTTTTATTCATCATCTAATAAGTGCTCATGATGGTGGATTGAATTATATCATATTGATTACTAATGTTTGGTTTTTATCTTTGAATTATGATGTTGATATTAAGGTATGGTTCTTTTGGTAAAACATGCAATGAGTCCATACCGTCCACTCATCGATACAACTCCATGGTCTCCTTTGTCTTGGAACTATACCGTCCCCTTTTTCTAAGTAAACTTATTAATGAATTGGTGGCTGGGTATTTTTCAAACCAAGGAAATACTCAAAGGATGAAAAGGGTGTGACTTCAAGGGGATTCGATGCATTGGTGCTGGCCATTCTCTTGGGTGCTTGGATGCTTTTTCTTGGGTTTTTCATTATTCTAACATTGTTCAAATATGAGGAAGATGAGTGAATAAAAATAAATGTTTGCATGGTGTGGTTCTCATGCATAAATAAAGAGAAAAATGTGAGAATTCAAAGCACACCCCTTAGACACAATAAAGAAATATGGGCTACAAGCACTAGTTATGGCACTGGAAAGACATGTTACCCACGCCTGAAGGTTCTCTCTAACTAAGGCCCTTTCTTACTTTCTACTTCTCCATATTGCTCTCCTTGGGATTGTGGTCACTCTTTGTGAAGGCATTCTTGTTGCTTCAAGAGGATGGATTAGCTAGGTGTATTGATGTGAGGTCACTGAATGTGGTTGGTTTGAGTCTAGATATGGGATGAATTTCTACTCAATCATCTTAACCATGAAATACACAAGGGGCTTTACATAACCTTGTTCTTTGGATTCCATTCCATTCTCTACTCTCCATCTTTCTCCCCATTTTTCCA
>MNCI01027774.1:23688-53107 GCA_015680685.1 Gnetum montanum
CTTGCTTCCAAATGACATTCCTAGAGCCTATGGACTCTTTGGTTTGTGGTTTTGTCAAGGCATAAAAGGCATGAACATGCTTTGGGGAGGACCCACTAGCATTCCTTTTTGCTGCAATTGTTAAGTTCTTTTCCTTAAACATTTCTTGTAATCAATCATCTCTTGTTTCATCCCCATCTATGACATCCATTTTATTGGCATTTCCATTGTTATTTTTTCCCATCTCTCTTGTTCCTCATATTTTTCCATCTTATAGCTACCAGAGGTTCGCTCTTAGTCATGGGGACCCTGGCACAAATTTTTTAATTTTCTCCATTTTACCATTTGCCTAACCCCTACACCTTCGGTAGTCACCTGTGATAAATCTCTGAACCAATTTTTTCCATAACTACAATTCAGCTAATGCGCTTCATATCAAGGCAAGGTATCAACTGCATTTTGGTTTATCTATCCTTTCTCATTTGTTACTATGTTGTGTGTGTAGATGACGATCATAAAAATAATGGACTGGGCTTGGAGGAAGCACCCAGGATGGACCAGAACTAGAGCATTGACAAAAGGAGTAAGTTTGGTGGGATGGCTATGGATAAACAATGGAATGCACAATCTTGGCATTGGTGGCAACACGCTCCATCTTCTCTCTCTCTCTCTTTTTCTCTTCAAGCTGCCAAATAAAGGCTTGGATGTCATTTATGTATGAGTGNTATTGTAATTATTAGAGCAGTTACTCTAGTGATTTATTCTAATTATTAGGGCAATTACTCTAGTAGTTTATTCTAATTATTAGAGTGGTTACTCTAATTATTAGAGTAGTTGCTCCCATGCCTATAAATACAGTGCCTAGGCAGACAATTGGAAAGAAATTTTTTTAGGAAAAAAGTAGCAAAACTCTTATAGTCTGTTTGAAAGTGAGAGTATTTTCTGAGTGCCCATAGTAGGAGGTCTAAGTGTGGATGGATCTTTATTCAAGAATTATGTACCTGAGCACACCTTATGTATGGCAATCAACATGAGCTCTTCGATTCATCCTTGTAGCACTTGAGATTTGTTTTCATATGCATTTCTTTTATTCTATTTTCTAATGCATTTATTTTATTTTATGTATTTTACATTTCTGTTATTAGCACAAAAATTTATTTTAATCAATTAGGAAAATCATTAAATTACTTAAGCATGACCACTTCAAGCATGCATGTAATGGTTGGTAACCCAGTAATGATTAGCGTTTGGTAATTCTAGCAATGTTGCACTGGTTCAGGATGTGTATGAAAAGTGAGAATGGATGCTAGTGTTAGGATTAGTTAGAACTTAGTTAATGAGTAGTTAAGTTAAATTAGTTACTTAGTTACCTCTCTCCTTCCTTGTTCCACAATGGCGCATAAGCACTTAGTACTTGGAATTCAACCGGATCATGTGTGAAATGCTCGTATTCGTATGGTTAAGCATAGGGGTACCTTGCCGCTCATTAGTCTTGAAGTTATCTCCTTTGAATTCCAAATAGTCTACCTCATACTTGAGAATGAGGTTGAATGTCTACTAGCATAGTGAGAGATTTCAGGAGTTCCTCCAATGCTAAGGGATGCTTTTTTGAACTAAAAATAAGGCTGAACTAAAAACTAGATACATAATTAACACAACCTACAAATCTTTGTAGTTGTGTTTTATCCTTGATTTTGTTTGGAGAATTTTTAATAGACTCAAGGATATGAGGTTGTAGATAGATTGTACCATTAGTTATTTTTATTCCTTAAAATTCTATAGAACCTAAGCTATGATCATTTTAGTTGCAGATAATACTAAACCATTTTCATCAATGAGATTTTTGGATGTCTTTAAATGTTCCAAATGCTCTTGAGAATTCTTTCTCATAACTAATATATCATCTATATAGACCAAAATATAGGAATAATTAAAAGAAAATATGGTCCATACATCATTGGAAGATCAAGGAAGCTATTTTGATCCTGAATGGTAAAATTTTCCATTTGTAGAGACATCTTGGGATGGTGAAGGTAGTTTTCTAGTGGTCTTCCTATTTAACCTAAGTCTACTAGAATCCTAACTTCATATCAAAATTTGAGTAGACATTAGTGTGGAGTAATCTTTGAAAAAAATCATCCTTGTTAGGATTAGGATGTTGGACATGTTTGATTAGATCATTTAAAGGTTTGTAGTTAACTATTAACTTTTTCTTCCCTCAAAATTATTCTACTCATTTATTGACATAGAATGCAGTGCATGTACATGTTCTTGTACTTGGTTAGATTAGTTTTTCCTCCAATAGTAATTATATCTCTTGGTTACATTCTAACTTTCGGATTAAAGGCATGAAAATATGTTTCACCTTAGTTTTTATTTTTATATTATCCGTAAATACTATATTACACCAATGCTCTTTTTTGTATCTAAATATAGTTAAGTCATCACTGGCTATTTTTAGTAATTCTTCTTTTATTTTGCTAAACTGATTCTTTAATTTATTCACGCTATTAACTACCCATTACATATTAGGTTGTTTAGTAGAGGACTATAGTGTGGAGAATTTTCTAGTACACCTATGATTTCTAGGGAAGTTTTCTCCTAACAAGCTTAAATATGTAGGTCTTATAGTATATGGTTCAAGATTCTATAGGTTATCTGTTCCAATAAGCATGTCATAAGATCTTATCTCACAATGTAGTATTGTGAGTCTTAATATTCTTCCTCTTGTTGTTTATATTTGTATAGTAGCCTTGTGCTCACTACATACCTTCTATGTATTAAAGCTAATATAATTTTTTAAAGTTGGTTTCCATAAATGGGATGAAATTACATTTCATTTAGCAATGGATATCTCTACACCTAAGTCTATTAATACATCTATAGGGTATGGTTTATAATTTTCTAATTTAATGAAAAATGTATAAATAAGTAATGTAGTCTTTACCTGCATGTTAGTGCGTACTCTTAAGATAGACATAGCTTGAGTTTCTGCCTAGTATTGTTGTCTCTGATGGCTCTCTTCAATTTATTCAAGTTCAACTATTTCTTCAGTAGCCATTTGGATGAACTTGCAAAGTTGCTCAATTCTCTATATTCACAAGATTGACTCATTGGGTGGTGGAGGATTAAAAGGTTATGATGATGGTTTCAATTTTTCTTCCTCATTCTCTTTATCTTCAAATTATTCTTTAGTCCATTCATCAATTGAAGGATGAGGTTGAGAGTCTTGGAACTTGAACCATTGTTCTTCAATTAGAAGTCTTTGCTCCTCGAGCTCCTATTGTTTCTCTATTATCTTTCTTCTTAGAGATATTATCTTATTAATATCACTAATATGAATTTTATCTATTTGTTTTTCTAATTTATCTAATTGTTGCCTAATCATTTTTTGCATAGGATGGGTCTAGAGACTTTACTACTGATAATGAAGGTGAAGGAGATGTTTCTTGATGGGCTCTCCTAGAGTGCCTATTCATTGAACAAACATCACCATCATCATGTCCCCATCCCCCATCCTTCCCTCTCCCCTGTGTCAAAGTGGATGTATCTGACTCATAAGAAAAGTCTATAATAGCATTATCAAAGTATTTACTAGACTTGATAGGTATATTCCCTAGTTCAAAGGTAGCATTTTCATTAATGACATAATCATAGTATTATTCAGAAATATTGTAATGTTCAATGAAATTTACCTTTTTGGGATACTTTTGTTTCTTTCAACAATCATGGGCAAAGTGGTTTCCTTTGGCAAAGATAATGCTTAACTTCAGTCTTGCAAAGTTTAGCATGTCTACATTTAAACATGCCTCAAAATCCCTATTTTGGTGGATGGTTAGATTGAGCAGGAAATTTTTGTCTCCATTGTTGTTTCTTAGATTTTTCATATGGCAACAACGTCAAGATCATTTTTACTTAGATTCATCAAAATTCTTATGAAAAATATTTTGATAGAAAGAATGATCCATTTTATTTTCTATTTATTTCATTCTTTTCTAGGCCTTCATGTCATGATAGATATTCCTATTAGCACTTTCTAAAAATTTTCCAATGGCACTAAAGCTCATGTCATCTAAGGATTTCTCTTACTATTGGAGCTCATCATGGTATTTTTCATAAAATGGATGTGGCATTGCTTCTAAGAGATGTTCCTTAGTAGACCTATCATGCATAAGCTTACCTTTGTAGTACCATTCTTTCATGGTATCTCAAAATGGTCCAGGGTTCTGTGTTTTATCTAATTTAGCTTTAAAGAATATTTGTTTATAAGTTATATCATAATCATGCTTATCTCCTATAAATTATTTTGTTATAGCTTTAATAAATAACATAGATGGGCCATTTAATAATTTTAACTAAATACTTACAACTATTTGATTCCACCATCTACGTAGATTACCTAAAAAGTTAAATACACAGTTTTGTATGGAATGTTTTATTAATATTTTATGTATAACCACTTGCCTATGGATGAATCCATTAATTCTATTGATAACCTTTTCTTGTTCAACAAGTTCTAGTTTATCCATATAGAACTTTGGATCTTTTTCACTTAATAGTTTGGAAGAGACCTTTTGGATATTCTTCTGGGTTTCCAACATAAACACCAAACATTCTAAGTAAATCTACTTCTTCTTAATTTAATTGGGATTGATGCTTAGTTTCAACACCTTTCATATGATAGGATAATTCTTCATTATAATTTATGTTAGCTCCTTTACCCTTTTGATCTTTTGAATCTTTCCCTTAGGTTGTGTAGGTGATGAATCAGGATTAGTTCCATAGTCAGGATTATATCCTATAGTTGTGTATTCAAGTGTACTAGGTTTTTGTACCTTAGGTACCCATATTTTTTCAACATTTCTTATTTTTTTATTTTTCATAACTTCATGAAGACATTGCCTAGACTATGTTAATAAATTAGTAATCCTATGGTTTTTCCAATTTTGTAATTGTATTGTATCATATGGTGGATTTATCATTAATTTCTAGAACATTGTATGAGTGGTTTCTTTTTGTTGTTTTATTGCATTTACTTTGTACTCATCTTATTCTTTCCTACTATTTGGTTCATTGATGTTAATTCATATTAACACATCACATTATAGACATCTATAACTATGTCCTTCTTTTATGGCTATAGAATGTGGACATTATGGATCAGTATCTAAATTAGATTCTTGAGTTGGTTGTTTACCTTTAGGATCTTGCTAAAATAATATGGGTTGAGTTGTTGGATCTAGACTTTCATCTAGCTCAACTATTTGACTTGTGGATGAGGAGGAAGAGGGTTTTTCCATGATCTTACTTACATCCATATTAATACCTAATTCTTTAAATAATGATCTCATCTTTTCCTTGATATCTAATTTTGGTTTGGATTCTAGATCTAAGAGTTTAAAAGATCTTCTAGAAGGTATTAGGCTAGCCATGTGTGTGATAGGAAGAAGGACCCTTTAATAGGTACTAGCAGCTTCTATTTGATCTACACAAAATGGTTCAGACTTGATAAATCTTTGTGTTTTAGGATTTACATTATATCTTCATTTTCCATAACATCTAGATCTCATTGAAGGAACATAATCATAGAAATCTTCCAGTGTATCATCAATCTTTGGATATAGCATGTGTATTGGAAGATCCTCTATGTTAATCTTAGTTCCGTACTCAATATTTGTATAACCAATAGATACTTCTTGTTGGCCAAAGGGTAATAGGGTTTTTATACTAGTATGACTAAGTAGCTTGAATATTAATCTAGTTCCTATAGTAGCATAAATATTATCATAATGCATATCAATGGGAATATAAGCTATAAGCATTAAACTATTAAACAAATTTTTATCATGTAAAGAAAGAGTAAAATTTGGGAGCATGATAACTAGAGCATCTAATTCTAATCTTCCTTTAGCTTGAGTGATGATTACATTCTGAAAATTCTTAAATATTTTATCAAATAATGGGTTTTTTTAGTTTGTAATTTAAGTGTGGATGCATATGGATATTAATTTTAGCCATATGTACATAGTTATATCTTAATCTTTTCCACTTCTCAACCTTCCCTAGGGAAAAAAATGAGAGTGAGATAGGCCTAAGGCTTGAACCAATGATCTCTATGTCACATTTAGAGAAATGCATACATTGGAAGGATTATATTTGGTTTAGATTTTTTATCAAGTAAATCTTGCATTGTTTTTGAAGTGGAGGTAACTTAGAACATGAAGAAACTATACAAAAATGAGAAAGATGATGAGTATAAGAGGTAGATGCACTTAAAAGGTTGCATCTATCTAGTATCATGGTATGGGATTGGATGATCACTAGTAGTAGGACTAGATCTTGAATAACAACACATCTTACTTCTCCCTCCTTGGCCTTACTACGCACCTTACACCTTTGGTAGATCAAAATGTCTAAAAAGTCTTCTAGATTACTAACAAGTCAAATAGAAACACATACCCATTAGTACTTTTGTTAAATTTTACCTTTTGATTCGATATCACCTCTCTACTTCTCTATTTTAGAAGAAATGTTTCTCAAACTATATTCACCAATATAATTGTACAATCCAAAATCATCGGTGAGAGGTTTGAATGAACGGACACCGAGAGATCTACGGATGAAATAGTAAGACCCTACCTTTGCCTAAGGGCAAGCTAGAAATCAACGAAGGCAGAGTGCCTTAGATGGTCTATACGCAGATCAAACAAGGACTTCCCCTAGCGTATGCAATGGAAATGCACCGGGTTATTGTAAACAAATGTAAACAAATGCAAACGTAAATGTGGACAAGCGCAAACTAGGTATAAACAACGCAAACAAAAAATAATGTAAACTGTAAATATGATTGGAAAAAATGTAACTTTTTGTATGGATTGAAAATTACAAAGAAGTGCACCGGTCAGAACGTAGTTGTAGAATGATTGCAAGGTAGAAGTTTAGCCCCAATGTGAATGGATGTTGGGGAATACAGGTTTTTGGTTGTAGGTTCTACAGTGTGGCCAAGATTGCCCTTGCTTAGCGTGACCAAGTCTTATGCCTAGCATATGAAATGTTGCCTGGAATGTTCAATGTACAAAGTGTATAGGATGCTCTATGATTAAATTTTGCCAAAACCCTCGATCTAGTGGAAAATCAGGGTATTTATATGATTTTGATGCATGGGATACGGATCTATGTGAAGATCCATGGTTGTGGGCTGAGAAAAATTTCGGATCAGGTGACAAGTGTGTGCGTTGACCGGATGCACAAAATTTTACAATGTACAATGTGTAGCATGACCAAGATCTCTTATGCTGACATGTGTAATCCACAGCGTAAGAGCTTGATAGACTGAAAAATGCAAAATGTACAAAGAATGTTAAAGTACAAGAGTGGATCTAGATGTCTAGCCTCCGGATCTGCAGATCTGTGCTATTTTTGCTCTGCCAAGACATCCAACATGTGTGGATCTAGCTTTGGCATGTCCAAAGTATGTCTTAGCATCAATGTCTGGTGTCCAATGTCTAGCGTCGAGCATATGAAAGTGTTTACACTGGGTTTACGCGACTGGAAGCATGTCAACGTGACTAATAGCGTATGACCTGAAAACAATGCATTTTGAACCCAGTTTTAACCTATGAGACCCATTTTTAGAGTGTATCTACATGCCATGGGTAATGAGGATTCTGTGTGCCAAATTTGGGTTGATTTGGATGTCATTTTGGCCTTGTTTTGGTTGATGACGCTAGGCATTACGCTGTGCAGTGTCTGAAAAAGTAACCCCAGCGTTACCAAGTTAAGATGGCATATTTGAGTCTCAAATTTGAAGTTTTTGAAGGCTGTGAACAAGTACAAGTTTTGCCAATCCTTGGGGGTTGCCTGAATGTCAAAGATGCTCCTTGAAACTGCTTGTTTTACCCTATTTTTGTTTGGTCATGCTGTGGTTTAGGGTAAATTTTGTTTTACCCAGATGTCATCGCACCGTGTTCAAAAGTACATGGGATCGGTAAATGAGGTTTTGAGATATATAGGGAGAAGGTTTGTTATTGTGAGATTGGGGATTGATGAAGGGATGATTTTTTTTTAACTGTGAGAAGGAAAATGCTCTTCTATGAACACATCATGTTAGTCTTCGTCAATAGCCACTATCTAGAGAACTTGGGACCAAGACATGGGATGTGCATCCTTTGGAGGAACGAGACTCTTGTATCCTATTTCAGAGAACTCGTTGTCACAACAAAAGCCACGCGGTGAGGTGGTGCATTCTTTGGAGAAATAGGACCCTTGTTGAGTGTCAAATGGAACCCATTGTCCAACAGCCAAAGCCACGCTGTGGGATGCAACATAATTGTTTGAGACATGAGTGTTTTCTTCCAAGACAAGTACCTTCCCGCCTAGGGCTTGTATGGGAAGTGCCAAGGGTCTTGTGATGGATTTTTCTCTTTGATTTTTTTTATATTTTCTTTATTTTCTTTGTTTTTTTATTTTTTGTTTTTTTTTGAACAAAGCTCTCTTTTAGTGTTATACTTGTGCTCATGTGCTTGTATCTATTTCATGTGTTGTGCTGTGTGTTGCAACTGCTTTGAGAGTTATAGTGTGCAACCATGTGTTCAAAGTTTGGGGGTGACTAGGATGTATCTGGGAAATGTAACTAAACAAGGTAGAGAGAACATAATAGGGAATAAGGGATGTTTGGGGAATTGGGAATGTACTTGTGAATGGTTTGATTAACCTGGTTACATACATCAGGAAAAATGTGGTACCTCGTCGTCGTGAAGGAGTGCATCCGTGTACGAACACCTCTAGGTGTCATCCTACAAACACAACTCCAAGAAGAAAAGAAAACCATGATTTTGGTGATTTAGCTTAACACTTTAAACATGGGTGAAACCGATGGGATGGAGACATTGCGTACAATCGTAGGTAAACAAAATCGAGAAGCAATAATGTTGTCAGAGTCCAGGTGATCAATTCATGCAGTAGGTTGATGAAGACATGGCATTTGATGACAACAATAACTTAGTAGGCCAGTAAAGAACTTTCCAATTTATAGTCTTGGCAGACTTTCATGGATTAGTTTTACATCATAACCCGCTGGACGTTGCCAGTTTAGTGTCGTAGCGGACAGTGCAATGCTAGTTTATAGTTGTGGTGGGCTATGGAGAGGCGAGCTAGTTTATAATCTTAGCAGACTCTGTTATATGAGAGTGTGGTAGTTTATTATCATTCTGGATGATCTCTGGTATCAGTTTTAGGTCATGATGCCAAGACTGTTCTATGGTATCAGTTTATCGTCATGATTCCAGGACGAAGTGTGGATGCATGCACGCACGTCTAGGTGATCCTGCAAAAGAAGAAACTAGAGAACACCATGTTAGGTAGTAACTAATGAAAATAGAACAATGTGAAAAGCTATATTTTAGGACCTTTTCAGGCCATGTGTGGTAGTTTAGAGCCGTACTGGGCCATGTGTTAGTTTAAGGCCTTTTTGGACCATAGGCTAGTTTAAGGCCTTTTTGGGCTGCATGTAAACGTGTAAGCTAGTGCAATGTAAACGAAGGTGATGTATGAAAAATGAACAGAGGTGAAGAGTGGGTGGGGATTAGATGTGTTTTTGGCCATAGGGGAGCCTTGATCATGTGGTTGTTTCCTAGTCGAACATGGTCTAGGAGGCATGCTAGGTTTTGGTTGCTCTGGGAGGCTTTCAGTTTTTACCACTCGTTCGGGTGTTTTAGCTCTAGGTGTTGCGTTTGTTGCCATGGGTGTTCCATCAAGGGACTCTTCTTTTAAGACTTGTGACATGTCTATGTTGTGGATGACTTGAAAGGGAGTGTTATCACCATGTATGATGACTTGTCCACCTTCGTATGGAAGGTAGATTTCTTGATGCATCGGTGAGGAAACGGCCCGTTGTTGGGCTAGCCAAGGTTTGCCAAGAATCATGTTAAAACTTGACATCTCTTCTATGATAGTGAATTCTACGTTGGTGGGGAATTGTTCTCTTGCCACAAAGGCTAAGTTGATTATGCCCTTAACTGTGACAAGTGACCCATTGAAGGATTTTAAACACGTGATTTTTGTTGGCATGATCTCGTTTGCCATGCCTAGTTTGTCAATGAAGGAGTATAAAGCTACATTTGTTGTTGCACCATCATCAACGTGCACTTTGGCAATGGTACATTTCCCAACACGTACACTAATCGATAATGGAGCAGTTGTGACCTCCCCTCATTTGGGGTTGACTTTAACTAAATCATTGTGGAAGGTTAAGGTGTTTGAACCCAATCCTTGTGGTGTGTGTTGTGAAATCATTGCATGGATGGATTCCTTGTTTGTGGTGATGTCCTCCATAATAGGAATGGATGCTAACATTTGAGCTAAGGCTTCGCAATAAATGGCTGAAGTCATGACCAGGTCGTACAAGCTCATCGTTGTGTTCTTTTGTTTGAGCTTTTGTTTTACCTAGGCTAGTGCAGCTACGAAGTCTATGTTGTTGGTCGTTGTGTTGGCTTTGGCTTCCTTCATGTGGGTTGAGGGATGGGCCTCCTGTGTAGAGGGCTTGGGCTTGGTTTGCTTGAGATTAGGGGTAAGGGCCCCAACGTTTGATTGTTGCTTGCTTGGTATGGCTTTTGTTTCAAGTGTGGAGGTTGTTCGTTGTTCATTTGTCCTCTTCTTCTACCATTTGGTAGGCTTACCCATGTTGTTGGCAAGGTTGACTCTTGAGGGAGAAGAGGTTGAGACGTTGCCTATGGTTGGGCTCTAGGTAGGTGAGTGGCCATCGCGTGGTGGCACCTTTATGAAAAATGATAGTTTGGGAGGAGTCGTTAGTGTTTGACTAGCTTGTTGTGACACCTTGATGACAAAAGGTTTCTTTGCGGTTGAGGTTAGTGCATCATGCCAATTTAACGTCTTAGCGAATGATTGCAGTGGTACTTTAACCACGAAAGGTTTTACAAGTGCTCGAGGTGGCACCTGGATGACCATGAGAGGCCTCTTGCTCATGGAGGTGGAGGGGATTGTTGCCTTGCTAAGAGGCATATGGATCACGAAAGGTTGCCACCTAGGTTTGGGCTTACTTCCTATGCTAATGGATTTTATGACATAGGAGGCATCATCTATGCTAGGTTGACTCAGGGTGTTGATGTTAAGTTGGCCCCGTTCTATCATTGTCTGAAGATCATCCTGTAAGGCACAGAAGTTGTTGGGATTGTGACCAGACATCTGGTGGTAGTGACAAAATTGGTCTAACTTGAAGTGTCATGGGACCGAGGGCTCATTTGGTGCTACTAAGGTGGGGTTCTTTAGTAGCTCACAGTACCTATCATGCCTTTGGTAGGCATTCTCTGCCACTTGTTTGTATTGGATTTGCCCAATTTTGAGGAGTTGCTCTAGTAGTTTAGAGGGTCATGTGGGTAGCGACATATACTTAGAGTGATCCTTGCATTGAAAGTTGGATCTTAGGGTGGCCCTTGTCATTGCAGGTGGGTTGGTACTGGTGCTTTTTTTTTCTACTTGCAGCTATAGTTTCCATTGTTGTCTGTTGTTTGGAAACATGTTGGTTCTTGTAAGCCACATAGGCAGGGTCATTGCTGGTTTATGTAGCTTGTTCAATGTTCTTGACCTGCGTGAAGGCTTGGCTCAATGTTTGAGTGCTTAGATAGTATAGTTTTCACTTAATGAAGTCATTCACAGCTCCCTTCAAAATCATAAGCAAATACATTTCAGGAATGGGCTCATGAAGTTCGTTAAAGGCTATGCTCCATCATTGAATGAACTTCTTCATAGGCTCTAGTGGTGCTTGTTTCACCTGTATCAGAGTGTCTAGTGTGGCCTCAGGCTTCAATTTGTACTTAAACCTGGTAACAAACTAGTGTAAAAGATCCTCAAGAGAGGATATGGAGTTACATGGTAGGGCTCAGTACCAATCTAAGACAATGCTTGTTAAGGACATAGCAAACACACACAAGATTGTGTGGGGCCAAGCTTGAAGCAATAGAGTTTCTGATCGAAATGTAACTAAGTGAGCATTCGGATCTCCCTTCCTGTTGTACTTGGTTAACTGGGGCAGTGTGATTCCCTTGGGTAAAGCTAACGGTGGCACTAAAGAGGTAATTGGATCATCTTGGTAGAAGTCCAGTACTTTAACTTGTTTAGTATTTGCTGCTTTGAGGTGCTTTACCTCTTCAGCTAATGCTTGCATCATTTTTTTGGCTTCTTCCCACTCTTCGATGGTAGGAAGATTACTTGGCTGGGGATATTGGGTTGTCATTTGTTGCTATGGAGCAATGTTTAGAGTTGTGGTTATGGGGTGTGCCACGTTGAAGTGAGTGGGTTATTGAACAAGGGGTATGGTTCCTTGCCTAGCCACAAACTGTGAAGTGACACCCTGGATGTGTGGAGCTAAAGTGATGAAAGGAGCTCCATGTGTTTGCATGTGTAGTATGTACTGGGTGGAGATGGACATGGGTAATCTCTGTCGGGATACCAGTGCTTGTGTGCTCGTTGACACTTGGTGAGTGGCCGTCTATCCCATGCTAGGGTGGATTGATGGGTTCACGTAGGCATGGGGAGTGAGGGTGTAATATGAATCCACATGTTCAGATTGTGCCACGGAGTCATCTTCCTCATCTTGGTTTTGAGGCTCCTCAGTGGATCACCATGAGTTTTGGCTCCTTGCCATAAGGAGCTGGGAGATGAGTCGGTGCTGGGAATTAGAAAGAGAGATGATGTCATATATGGAGGGATTGAATTCATGACAACTCATGTATATGTGCTCAAAGTTTCGTTTTGCTTCCTTCTCTATGTGGTCAATGGGAAGGTTGTCCTGAATCTTCACACAGATGTAGTTATATTGTTCTTGTGTGAGGATTATGTGGGCATGTGTGTTAGAGATCTAGGAAGACTCCATGGTGATATGTGACTAGGAAGCATACAGACAAGGCAACGAGGCAATAAGTGCAGTTTGTGGTCCAGGTTGAGGATGCAATGTGTGCAATGTGACCGGACTGCAGCATGTGCAACATGACAAGTCTGCAGCGTGACTAACTATAGTGTGACTAATTGTAGCATGACTTACAAGAAATGTATGAATACTAAAAATTTTTCTAAGTGTCCAGTGTGTGAACACTGAAAATTTATCTAGGTGCAAATTACGGTGAATTTGGCTTTGAAACAGATGCATTTTGTGTGTTTTTGTTTTAAAAATACTATAGCGGTACTTCTAGCACCATTTTCCTGTACCATCCGAAATCGTTGATGAGAGGCTAGAATGAACGAACACCGAGAGATCTACGAATGAAACAGTAAGACCCTGCCTTCACCTAAGGGCAAGTTGGAAATCAATGGAGGGAGAGTGCCTTGGATGGTATGTACATAGATCAAACAAGGACTTCACCCAGCATACGCAATGGCAGTGTGTCGGGTTATTGTAAACAAACGTAAACAAATGCAAATGTAAACATGGACAAGTACAAACAAGGTGTAAACAATGTAAATGGAAAATAATGTAAACTATAAATATGACACTGTTTGTATTGATTGAAAATTACAAAGAAGTGAACTGGTTAGAACGTAGTTGCAGAAGATTGGAAGGTAGACGTTTAGCCTCGATGTGAATGGATGCTGGGGAATACATGTTTCTGGTTGCAGGTTCTACAGTGTGACCAAGATTGCCCTTGCTCAGCGTGACCAAGTCTGATGCCCAGCATATGAAATGTTACATAGAATGTTTAGCATACAAAGTGTACAGGATGCTCCATGATTAAATTTTTCCAAAACCCCTGATCTAGTGGAAAATCAGGGTATTTATATAGTTTTGATGCGTGGGATGCAGATCTGTGTGAAGATCCATGGTTGTGGGGTGAGAAAACTTTGGATCAGATGACAAGTTTGTGCATTGAATGGATGCACAAACTATTACAATGTACAGTGTGCAGCATGACCAAGATCTTTTACGCTGACGAGTGTAATCCACAGCTTAAGAGCTTGATATGCTGAAAAATGCAAAATGTACAAAGAATGTTAAAGTACAAGAGTGGATCTAGATGTTTAGCCTCCAGATCTATATATCTGTGCTATTTTTTCTCTTCCAAGGCCTCTAGCATGCATGGATCTAGCTTTGGCATGTCTTCAGTGTGTCTTGGCATCAGTGTCTGGCATCCAACATCCAGCGTCCAACATATGAAAGTGTATACGCTGGGTTTACGCTGCTGGAAGCATGTCAACATGACTAACAGCGTATGACCTGAAAATAGTGCATTTTGAACCCATTTTTAACCTATGAGACCCATTTTTAGAGTGGATATGCATGCCATGGGTCATGAGGGTTCTATGTGCCAAATTTGGACTGATTTGGATGGCCCTATTTTGGTTGATGACGCTGGGCATTACGTTGTTCAGCGTCTGAAAAAGTAACCCTAGTGTCACCAAGTCAAGATGACATATTTGAGGCTCAAATTTGGAGTTTCTAAAGCCTATGAACAAGTATGAGTGCTTTTGGTCCTTCGGGGTTGTCCGAATGTTGAAGATGCTCCCTGAAACTGCTTGTTTTGCCCTATTTTTTTTGGTCACACTGTGGTTACATTGTGCAGTGTCTGAAAAAGTAACCCTAGCGTCACCAATTGAAAATACCTCATTTAAGGCCCAAATTTTGATTTTCTAGAGGCTAGGAGCTACTAGAGACCTTGGTGAAGGTCATGGGGGGTCCTTATGCTCTATTTCAACCTATTTTGTCTCAGTTTTGGGGCTCCAAATGTTGGTGATGCTGATCCTTACGTTGTGTAGTGTCTGAAAAGTAACCCCAGCATCACCAAGTCAAAATGGCATATTTGAGGCCCAAATTTTGATTTTCTAGAGGCTGGGAGCTACTAGGGACCTTGGTGAAGGTTATGGGGGGTCCTTGTGCTCAATTTTGGCCTATTTTGGCTCAATTTTGGGGCTCCAAATGTTGGTGACGCTGATCCTTACGCTGTGCAGCGTCTGAAAAGTAACCCTAGCGTCACCAAGATAAAATGGCATATTCAAGGCCCAAATTTTGATTTTATAGAGGCTGGGAGCTATTGGGGACCTTGGTGAAGGTTAGGAGAGGTCCTTGTGCTCAATTTCAGCCTATTTTTGTTCAGTTTTTGGGCTCCAAAAGTTGGTGACGTTGATCCTTACGTTGTGCACCGTAAGAAAATGTATCAAAAGTATACTTAGCCAAAACCAAGCATTTTGAGCCCAAAAAATTTTGATTCTGGATTCCAAAAGTTGGTTTAGTCACCTGTGGGCCTCAGGTGGGGGGGGGGGGGGGGGGACCTTGCTTGTTGAATCGTAAACCATCAGGGGCTGTTTCGGAGGCCTCCAAGTTTGGTCATGTTGTACTCATGCTTGGGCAGCTACATGACTTAACTTGAATCTTGTCTAAAAGTGCTAGGCCAAAATTTTGTGGTGTTTTCAATAATATCATTTGCAAATAGTGTACAAACCCTTGATGTAGACCTACTATGACTAGAAAATTAAATTTTTTTTCACATGTTATTATAATTTTAGTGGTAGATCCTTCATACATGTCTTGAATCACCTTAATATATTTATTAGGGATGTTTTAGGGCTTAGGGTTTTTGGATTTTTAGGGTTTAGGATTTATGGGTTAGGGTTTATGGTTTATTTACAAGTCCCACCAAATAATATATCTAGGCACTCTATCATATGCTTTTTTCAAGTCAATGAAGATCATATGTAGATAATTTCTATGTTTTCTGAATCTCTCCATTAATTATTGTATCAAGAAAATAATCTCTATATTAGATCTTCCTAACATAAATCCAAATTTATTTTCTAATACTATTGATTCAAGTTTGAGACACTACTCTATATGACTCTCTCAAAGCTTCATAGTATGGCTTATTAGCTTAATCCCTCTATATTTTCCACAATTTTGTACATCTTCTTTATTTTTATACATGAGAATAATAATGCTTTTTCTCTAATTGATGGCCATTTCTTCATTCTTCAAACCTTTTTAAATAATTATGTAAAACAATAAACTCCTATATCTCATAGTGCTTTCCAAGCTTCTATAGGAATGTGATCTAGTCCAACAATTTTCAACTCAAAGAAGGTTAGTTCATTAATCTAACCAATCAAAAATTTGGTTTTTCTTCTTATATGTATTCTATTTGGGATTCTTTATTTAATAATTTTTGAAAATAAATTTTCCACCTATCTAAAATTTCATTATCTTTTACCAAAGTTTTTTATCTACATTTTTTATGCATTTGACATTATCAATGTTCGTACATTTCTAATTAATGCAAATAAGAACATGAACATGAACACAATCAACTAGTATCCCAAGAAATAGGCCCTACAAGATAGAATCTAGAGATTGATCACTCTAATGCAATTAACCTTTCAAGTACACAAAATCCATGTTGTATGAAAGGTAAAAAATTACTAGAAAAAATAAAAACTTGCTATCTTTATAACATTGAAAGTAGATTATAATTATAGTGGAACTAGAATCCCACAAGAACACAAACACACACTTAATGATATTGCAAAGTAGGAGGCCCTCTAATAATACATGAATATTCTTAATGTAAGGATCAATCGACCTAGATATCTTCCCTCTCATACAAGGCTAGCATGTAATAATCAAGATCTCATACCATGACCAATATCATATGCTTGGTAACCACACAACCTCTCTAACCAAAACATGCAATGTTGACCAATATTTAACTTGGAACAAAGAAAACAACTCAAGGGAACTTTTCTACACTTAACTCAACATTTTTGAATATTTTCCCTCTTAGAACTATCACACTAAAAATTTCTCCACCTGAAAAAGACATCTATAATTGAAGGAAGATGTCTCTCTATCAATGGTGCAATGCTAGAAAGATGTCTCCAAGTTTGGGGAGACATCTATGGGCTAGGCAAGACATCTCCTCCCAATGATAATATGTCTTCCAGGTTGATAGAACATCTTGTACAAATGTTTAGCTCTTAGAAAAGACATATTTTGGGGTTCAAGGACATCTTCCAAACTATCAAAATCTTCATTTCTCAACTTGTAGGGATTACATTAGGCTTAGAAGAGATATCCCTACACCAACTCTTCCACCCTTCAAAAAGTAATTTTTACTAAATGTTTAGTTAAATATATATTTTTTTAAAAAAATACTTCTCTACTTGCTTTTGTTCATACAATCGAGAAGGTTATGATGGACTTTGCAATTAACAAGATGATTATTATTAGTAACATACTTCTACAGCACGAAGACATGGAACATAACATGCATGCTCAAAAGTTGTAGAGGTGAACCAACATGATATGTAACCTCTTCTATATGATGAAGAATGTCAAATGGCCCAATGTAACAAGGTGCAAGCTTGCATTTCCAACCGAAATGAATCAAGCCTTATAGTAAAGAGACATAAATAAACACCTTATCACCAACTTCAAAATTTAAAGGTCTCCTCCTATAGTTTGCATAGCTTACCTATTGATCCTAAGCTACTTTAAGCCACTCATGAATCTCCTTAATATGCATATTCATCCTCATTACAATGTTTAAACTAATACGTTACCTATCCTTGATCATGTCCCAAGAAAGAGGGGTAATGAAAGGCCTACCATACAAGACTTCTTACAGTGTTTCCTTCAAGCTTTCCTGATAGTTTTTGTTATAGGAAAACTTTTCCATGGACAACACACTATCCCAACTATTTAAAAACTATAAAGAATAATATCCAAGGATGTCATCAAATACATGGTTAGCTCTCTTAACTTACCCATCATTTTAAGGATGATAAGCTAAGCTAATATTTAATCTAGTACCCATGTTATCTATGAATGCATGCCAAAATCAAGCAGTAAATTTAATATCACGATCTAAGATGATCTTGGTAGAAATTTCATGCAATCATACAATCTTAGAAATAGAAAAATGTGTAATACCCTCTACACTAGCTAAAGTTCTTATAGCTAGGAAATGAGCTAACTTGGTTAGTAAGTGAACAATAATAAGGATAGCATCCTTTCTACCCCTAGTGCAAGATAAACCAAGAATGAAATCCAATTAATCATCTTCCACTTCCACTTTGTAATAGTATGGAAGTGCAAGTAGCCACTTGGTCATTAGTACTCAAGTTTAGCTTACTAATAGATTAAATATTTAGCCATAAATTCTCCAAAATACTTCTTCATGCTTGGCCCTCAGTATAATCTCTTCAACATTTAGTACATCTTGTCACTACCCAGATGCATATAAAGCCTACTAAGATGATCTTCCTATGACAAAAACTATTGTAATAAATCAAGCATACATACTTGATCCTTATCATAAAGAAACCCAAGTGCATTAACTTCCATGGAAGAATCACCAAGTAGCCTAAGCTTCTTGCACCAAAGATCACATTGCTAGTTTGTATGAATTTCGCTAATGAAATTACACTAGATCATCAAACTATGGATCTTACCAATCACATGACTCAAGGCCTCTATAACAACATTACTTTTGTCCATTCAATACTAGATGGTAAAGTCAAATTAGCTAACAACGCAACCTATCTCATTTGACATAGATTTAATTATGAATAATTCATTAAATATTTACATCCCTTACAATCCCTACAAATCATTAACTACTATTAGAATAAGTAATGACATGAAACCTTCAAGGAAAACACCACAACTCCTAATTCAAGGTCATGTATAAGGTAACACATCTCATGAGGCTTCAATTGTTGTGAGGAATAGGAAACCATTTTTTCCTCTTTCATGAGAATACACCCAAAACCCTCTCCTAACACATCAATAAAACTATTGAACAATTGGCCTATGATAGGTAAAATCAAATCTTGAGTCAAGATTAGTCTACCCTTGAGTTTATCAAAGGCAGCCTAATAACATGGATCTCATAAGAAGCCAACAACCTTTTGAAATAGCTTCGTGAGGGGTGAAGCCATGTGGGAGAAGTCCTGATGGAATATTTTATCATAACTTACTAGCCTAAGAAAACTACAAACCTCTCTAACATTCTTTAGAAGAGTCCAATCTTGAATGAATAATATCTTAATAGGGTCCACCATTATACCAGCCTCTAAAACAACATACCCTATAAATTAAATCTTTTAACATTAAAATGAACACTTAGGAGATTAGGAAAACAACTAATATCTTTTAACTTTCTAAAAAGTAATCCTTAAATATTATTTATGCAATTCCTTAGACAAAGTATAAACCAAAATGTCATCAAAGCCATTTCTATTTCTAAGATTTTTTACCTTGCTCTCTCTAATAGGTTCACTAGAGAACTAAACCAATGAGAATTCCTTTTTGTAGTGATGTATTTTAATTTTTAATTTTTACCTTACTAGATGATGCATTTTCTATACCATGTTTTGGATCATCCAATTCTTTGGCTGTATTGAACTTGTGTACTTTTTTTTCTTTCCAAATGTACCCTAATCACTATAGAATTGGGTCTTTCTTTCTTCTCAAAAAAATAAAAATAAAGTAGTCTAGGTATGGCCTCATGACACTATTTATGAAGTGCATAAATAATGAGGGATCAGTAGTAAATTCAAATGGCAAGATAAAGAACTCATAATGTTCATACCATGTTGTAAAGGCTATCTTGGAATCATTCTCCTCTCTAATGTAAATTTGGTGCTAATGTAAATTAAGATCTATCTTGGAGAACATCTAAGATTCCCTCAACTAATCAAAAAAATCATCTATGTGTGGTAAAGGATACTTATTCTTCACTATCACCTATTTCAACCACCAGTAATCAATGCACAACCACACACACTACCATCATTCTTCTTTACAAAGAGGATAGGAGCACCCCAAGGAGATAGACTTAGATGATGTAGGTTCTTATCAAATAACTCTTGAAGCCAAATCTTCAGTTCTACTAACTCAATAAGAAACATCATATGTGCAACCTTGAAGATAGGTTTAGCATAAATTTTGAGAAAAAATTCAAACTTAACATCACACCTTAGAGGGAAACTAGGTATCTTAGAATAAAAAATATCAAGAAACTCAAGAGCAACAAGAATCTAGTCAATATTAGGCAACAAAAGAAGTTCACTGATAGAAATAGGGAAACAAGTATGACCCTTTTGCAAAAAATGATGAAAGTATCTCAAAGACATAAGATCCAACTTGATCTTATGCAACTAGGTACATACCATCATCTGAACACTATCATCTATCATCAAGGAAAGTTCCTTGTGACAAAAATCTAAGTTATCCTAATAACATAAAAACCAATCCATACCCAAGATAAAATCATAGTCCCCTAGGTTCATGATGTGGATATCACTGAACCAAGTGGCATTATGAATTACCAAGGTATGTGTTGGCAACCGTTTGGGACTAAACTTCCAATGAGCTTTTCTAAATAGGGTTTAGGTGCTTGCTGGTCTCTAGCAACACCAAGGTCCAAATACCTCCAAATAAACCCAGTAGTTATGAAACATACTAAACATGAGTATGTGTTTTGCTATTGCATATGTTGAAATGGTTTAGGGTTGTGTATGAAACTATAATTGACTATCATAAAAAATATTTAGCTATCTTTGTCAAATACTATGAGTCATCGATGATTCCTAATTTGTTCAATCACTTAGTCTATACAGTTCTTATAATACCTACTTGTAACAAATAAAATTTTTCAAAAACATTTAAGCACAATTCTTCCAATCTACTTCTATTTTTTCCCAAAGAGAAAGTTCCACAAGAAAACTAAAAATAGAGCAAGATTTAGTGGTCTTAGAAAGAGAAAGAAAAGAAAGAAGAATTGCATGGAATCTCAAATATTTAAGCAAGGTAAATTGACACAAGAAAACACTTTGTAATAAAGCTATTTCCAATTCAATAACTACGAATTTTTCAAACCTTCAAAGCTCAACAAAAAATTTCATAAAGACAATCTTATTTTACTACCAAAAATTACTACATAAACCATAAAGTACAAGTCTCTATTTTGGCTTGTTAATAGATGTCAAAGATTGCATTCAATAAGAGCTTTCAAAAATTTGACAATTTATTAATTGAAATACCAAGGTAATACACTTTAAAAATAAAGAAGCTATTTCAGTCCCATCAAAATACCAAATATTTTCTAAATCCTCTAGGCTAAAAAACAAGATAATTTCACAAAGACATTATTATTAAATTTTTCAATAGGTTTCTTAACAACAAAGGCTCTTTTATAGCAATCCTAATAGAAGTTTTAATATTACACAATCACAAACATTACTACTAAATTTCTCTTGAGGCTTTTCAACAACATAAGCTCTTCTATGACAAATATTTATAGGAGTCTACTAGTATGCAAAATAGAGCTATATGAGCATTCTAAAAAAAACCCAAAATTAAATTCCAAGCATGATACTATCTAAACCATTAGCTAAGAAACTAAAATAAAATGGGAAGAAATGAACTCACAAGATTAAAACAAAGTAGATGAATTGATGTCTTTAATAAGTCATCTTACAAGTGATCTTTAATTATCTTCTTCTTCTTCTTTTTTTTTACAAAAAATCCTTTTCTCTCAACTCTACCCATGCAGCCTTTATATAGTAACCTTAGGGTAGTTACAATGATCATGAGGAGTTAAGGTGAACAATAAGTATATAGATAATTTATTTGTAACTACTTTAAAGTTGTGAGAAAATTTAGCCATGGTTAGCAAGTGTCTTACACTCTTACAAATATCTAGAAAACAAGTTATAACTTCCCTAGGAAATTATAGTTTCTATTGAAAGTTATAAATTTGTAGAGAATAATGTACATTTGACAGTTAACAATAAATTTCTTCCTTTAACTATTTTTTTAAAATGCCTTTCTTATATATATATATATATATATATAAGAAAGGCATAGGTGTATTATGGAAGATGACCCCAAAGAAAAATGTTTAAATCCTTTTTCTTATACAAAAAACCTTTCTTGGTTAATTCATGTGAGAATTGAGACATTTCAACACTTGGGATCTCATATGTTGAACAAGGTTTAATTGTTATTCCTGTAGCACATGTTTCATTCATCTTTCACCATGTCTACTATGTGAAGTTCACCATGAAAATTACCAAAAACCTTGGAAATGCATGCTACCTCTGCCTATGATTTAGGCTTTTACTACTGTTGTTTTCCCATTGTTGCATGACCATAGCCCTTGTAACAACTAAACAATGGGCTCACTTTTGATACCTTCTTGTTGTTGACATCATCATAATTTCTACCTGAGGGAAATACACACAATGATGTGGAAGAGGCCATCAAGGTTAGAGCCATTAAGGCATAGTAATTTGCCAAAGGATTCAACCAAAGATAGAGTTCTTTTGGTCACAACCAAATGGGGAAGAAACCCTAATGGTACTCTATACTACCTATGCTTCAACAAGAGCATGAAGTAATGCAAAGATCCATTTTCCTTCAAGAAAAAACATCACAAGGCAAAGTTTGTGAGAACATTTATGTATGATGATGAATGCCACCTAGGCTACATATGTAAATCTATGCAAGCACAGTTTCTTCATCAAGGCCTTATAAACACATTCGAACTTTCATTGATCTAAGTTGTTGCTTCTTCTCTTGCTTCAAGATGAAGCTACATCCTTTCATGATCGACATGTGTCTCAAGTTCAAGCTATAGTTATAGTGATTCTTGACTTGAAATGCTCTCATCAATTTTTAGATGGAATGGGGGCCCTACCTTAAGTGAAAAATTCTGGCCAATGATATGGGTTTAGGAGGACCATTTCTCTACTTTCTCTGATTATCATCAATAGGTTTGGAGTTTTGATTATTGAAATTTTAATTTAAATGCAAAGCATTGCATTAGGAACAAGATCATCATTAACTATGGGCTTACTAAGAATTTTGGCTTTTTGGTATGCAACGATCTTGCCTTCAATTGTTATTGTTACTAGAAACTACATTTGAAAAGGATATCTAGCTCTCACTAATAGCAGATAGTGATTTGAATAATTATAGTTTTAATATTATTATTATTATTTGTTGATTATCATTTTGAAGAAACATTGTCTAATGGACTTCATTTTCTCAATAGGAACTCAGGTAGAATCAACTTAATTTTCCCTTAAATCATTAATCTACAAACACTGGACTCCCATATGCTAATTTATCTTCTAATATATCATAATTCATTCATTTTTTTCTTCTTAAAAAAAGAAATTAGCACATCTTACCCTACTACCACTCAATAATTTTTTGATTCCTTTGTATAATAGTATGTGATGCTTTCATGTTCATACCTTTAGCAAAGTCTTGAATAAAGCTAGTTGTAGTCATGTTATCCAATTAGCTTTCCTTTATTTATTTTTCTTAAAATTTTTGAAATAAACTATGCACCAAATTTTCCTAAGTACCAATCATCATTGCTCCATAAAATGGTAGGAAATGTGCCAACATTTCCTCACCACCCTCCTAGCACATCATCTAAGAAACATAGACTTTATTGAAAAATGTTTTACATTGAAAAATAGAAATATTTTTTGAGGAAAAATTTCATAAAACTAAAGGTTTTATGAAATGAAAATCTCTTTCCTAATAAAACTTAGCAAACCATATAAACAAATTTTTACAGAAACTAGTTTGCGGGTGGAAAGAAAATAGTTAGCATAACTCTCTTAGGGATTCTCATATTGAGAGTTCTTTCATATGTTATTTCCATTGTCATGAATGATTTTCTCTTCTCTTCTTGTCTAGTTGAAGCTCAACTTGATTCTCTTTGGCATTGTCTTCAACAACTATTTTTTTTCTCTCTTACATCCTTCTCTTTAGCTGCTGATTTTTGAGGTTCTCCCCAATTAGATGCTTCTATGTCTTGGGATATAAAAGCCTCTCCCCAAGAATCATCTTGGTTGGATTTTACCTGATTTTCAGCTTCAATGATGTATTCATGGAAGCTACTCCAAACATTAGAATTTATGAAAAGTCCACCAATGAGAAATCTAAACTTATTTGAAAGCCAAACTAGAAAAGGTTTTTTGCTTGATGCTCCATGGGCGATAGCCTTACAATAGGCCCTCAACACATGTTTTGGACAACATTCCATGACATATGGGATAAATGACCTTCTCATTGCTCTTTCTCTAAGAATCATCTCTTTCTCACACTTAAACACTTTACTTATTTTCACCACTTAAGTCTTGAATTGAGAAATGATGCAATTCTAAGAAATTCATATCTCCTTTTATAGTGTAAAGAGAGTTTGAAATTCCTAGCAATTTCACTAACCAATTTTAACACTTTTCCTAAATTAATTATCTTTCTATCATTATATATAATGCCAATTTTGATTCCACTACTTGGTTGTTGAAATTAATTCATCACCAAGTAATTATCTAAACATCACTTCCACTTACACTCATAACAAGTAATGATTACTTAGTTAAACTAATACTTTAAATTAAATATTTTAAAACTAATACTTTAACATATTCATGTTTTTTTAAAAAAAATATTATATAAGCTCACCTAAGCATATGTATAGAATATATGTGTTAACATTAAATATGACATAGGCCTATATGATGAATCATCGTTTGATGTCAGTGGCAACATCGAGTATGTGACATTAGGGCTACAACGTTGCGTACTCGATGNATTGAGAATATCTTAATATTTTCTTTATTGCATTTTAATTTCTTGCTCTTTATTTTAATGAATTTCAATTAAGAAATTTATTTCTAGTAATTAATGAGCATGAGCATGACTACTTCGAGCATTCATATAGTACTTGTAACCTAGCAATGCTTAACGTTTGGTAGCCCAATAGTGCTATATGTGTTTAGGATGTGTTCAAGAAAGTGGAATGATTATTTGTGTTAGGCGAGATAGACAATAGACATTAGTTTTCAATCTACTCTACCCTTATTCTTGTTGTAGGAAAATAAATCTATAAAATATAAAAATGATAAAAATTCATATACCTAAATTACACTTAAACCATATCTTTGAGCCTCACAAGTGTAGTTGGTAAGACAACGAACATCCTCAACACCAATTTAATTCATAGAGGAACTAGTGTATGAGATAACTATAGGTCCATGAAATTCGACCAGATTGTGCATAACACCTTAGTGATTCATATGGTTGGGTGTAGGGGTTCCTCATCACTCATCACTCTACTACTTATTAAATATGATACTTTTTATATATTAAATTCTATATATTAAAGTTTATTATTTACTACTATGTATATTAAATATTATTATAGTTACCTACACATATATATTACTATACTATATACATATATTAATTATAAATATAGATTTAAGCTTTGGGCATTTGTCCAAAATAATTTTTTAAGTGTAAAACATTATATGAAAACTACAATTCTATCCCATCTAGCATCAATAACTTGTAAGTATCCTCTAATAAGTTTTCCTTGATCTAGAATGGATTAATCCATGTTGTTGAAAACTTATTTGACTTTTGCATATTCCATAATAATACAAGGTCATAAACCTTAAAATTCCTTTTCAAATCCCTTCTATTGAACCACCTTTTGACTTGAGAAGTATTCTTTAGTAAATTATTTCTAGTTCTATCCATTTCAACTTCCCTTTTGATCAGTAAGATCATGAAGTTTCTATCTTTATCAATTTTCTCACTATACTTTTGTATAAAATTTGATGTCAAACTTATAATCTTATTCATAATTCTATCTGGCAACCCATAGACTAAGTTATAAGCTAATGTTCCAATAGCCTTATTATATCTGATATGGTCGATCCATAATGCATATTACAAGTAATCGATCCAATTTCTTGGATTTCCATCCACTGACCTCTTAATGTAGGAAATAAGCTTTTTATTTGTAAATTTAGTTAAGCCATTTCCTTGAGGATAATAATTTGAATAAGAAAATAAAAAGATGGATTTTATGATCATGTTATAAATTCTTTATATTGAAAAGTTAGTCCATTATCGAATATCAATACTTCAGCTAGGCCAAAATGACTTAAAATACAATCTTTCAAGAACTTAATCACATATAATTCTATAATTTTTCTTAGATCCTTTCCTTTAAGCCATTTAAGAAAGTAATCAGTAGCTATGAGAATAAATTTATAGCCAGCTCTTGAAGGAGTAATTGTACCCAACAAAATCTAAGCCCTATTGCTAAAATGGTTTATTCGCAATTACTAATTTTAAAGGAGCTCTAGGTTTTTTATTTTCAGCCCATGAATTAGACATTTGTAAAATATTTGAATTTTCAAACTAATATCTTAGTACATACTAGCCCAATAAAAATCATAACAAAGTAAATAATGCATAGTAGACTTAGGAGACTCATAGAATAAATTAGAATGATCATGGAACTATTCTAAAATGGAGTTTATATGATCATTGTGAACACATTCCAACAAAACCCCTCTAAAATCATTTATGTATAAAACTCCATCTTTAACCATAAATTTTTTTTCTCTTTTGAAGAAAGCTCTTTTCTAACATGCAATTAGGTTATTGGGAACCTTTTTTGTATTAGGAAATTCTAGAATTTCATCATACCAATTTTCTTTCATGAGTCTTAAGCATACATACTTCATTTTCTCTTGCCATTAATTTAGCTAATACCATTCCTTTAACAGTTTTGCATATTTCCAATGAGAATCTGAAAATTTAAATATTTATAAGCAGCTTCCCTCTTTTTAATCCAATTTCATTTTGGCCTAAGAATTGTTTGACTGCAAGCTCTATTAGCATAATATGAACTAACAAGGTTTCCAAGTAATATTTGAAATGCTAAAGTGCTTTGATAATTGAAAATGCTTATTTCTCTAAGTTTGAATAATTTAGTTCTAAACCTTTCAACTGATACCCAAAAAATCCAATCAGTTCATCTTGACCTTCATCTTTTTGAGTTCAAATAAAAACAACTAAATCATCTGAAGTAAAAGCATGTAACTAGAAGTCTTCTTTCAATTTTGGTTTTATTAAGTATGGAGCTTCATGAATGGCCTTTTTAATTTTTGCTAAGGCTCTCTTTGATTCTAGTTTTTCTTCTACTAGGACATCATTTTATAGCATATACATCAAACATTTAATAATTTCAATGAATCCTGGGATAAACTTCTTAACAAAATTTATCTTTCTAAAGAAAGATCTAAGAGACTTTTCACTTGTAGGACGATCAATGTTCTGCATTGCTTGAATTTGAGAATTATTTATAGTAATTCTTTCTTGTTAGATTACATGGCCTAGTAAACTTCCAAATTTAACTGCAAAGATACATTTCTTAGGATTTAATGAAATAGTATATTCTTGACATCTATCAAAAAATTATTATAAATGACCAATATCATCTTCCTTCCTTTTTAAAAAAATAGTGATATCATCCAAATAAACCATAATTAACTCACCCATTAAACCTTTAAAGGTGAAATCCATTACTCTTTGAATAGTAGCTCTAGTGTTTGACAATCTGAATGGCATTCATTAGTAAGAAAAAGTTTTCCACTTGGTAATAAATGTTGTTTCATATCTATCACCCTTATCTACCATGATCTGATTATAGCCTAAAAACCCATCTAGGAAAAAATATACTTGATAGCAAGATACTTTAATCAATTCTAGAAAATGAGTATTTATCTTTTCCAGAGGCTTCATTCAAATTCCTAAAGTCTACACAAAGCCTCATATTGTCATTGTTCTTTTTTACTAGAACAAGGTTAGTAAACCATGTTGAAATTTGGATAGGATAGATGATTTGGGCCTATAATAACTTCTTGATCTTAGCTTCCATAGTTGTCTCAAATGATGAATTGAATTTCCTTTATTTTTGTTTAACTATCTTACAACCATTTATCAAAGGAATTTTATGTGTCATCACCTCTAGTCAAAAAGTTTTAAGATCATCATAAGACTAAGCAAAATTTTCTAAATTATTTTTTTGGAGTAATAACAAATTTTTCTTGAAATAACAAATTTTTCAAGAGTAATAAAAAAAATTTCTTGAAATTTTTTCCTTTGTAATATTTAACATCTTTGACATTTTAGTAGATCTGAAAGTCACTGCTTCATAAGGTTGACCATCTAAATTTTGTATGTCCTTTTTGGTAAGCTAATTTTTACTAAATTCATGTTTATGATCAATCACATTTTTGGGATCAGAATTTTTCTTAAACCTTAACATTGTTTCAGGTATGATTTGACCCTTCAATTCTTGTTTATTTTCCAAGAATCTAAGCAATTGACTATTGTCTTCAAATACTTGTAAATGCTTTATGTTATTTGGTACTGATAGCTAATGTTCTTTCTCAATCAGTATAACTTCATAACCTTCTATTTTTTTTACATCTAATGTTGAATTTGCTTTTGCTAAGTCATCTACTATATAATTATCTTCTCTACCTATATGTTTTATTTGTTAGTGATGAAATTGATCTAGCATTTTGTAGACAAGCTATTTATAGGATCACAAGAATGAGCTTTTCACCACACAATCACCTTTAATTTGTTTACAAACTAATCTTTAGTCTCATTTAATGATGATTAACTTTATTTATTTTTCCAATGCTATTTTAATTCCAATACAAAAAGCTTCATATTCAACCTTGTTATTAGTACAAGGGAAAGATAGATGAATTTCCTTGAATATTTTTGCAGAGTCATCTTTTACTAGAACTACTCCAGCTCCTATACATTTGGAGTTACAAGAACCATCAAATTATAGTTCCTATTTACTCTCATCTTGAGGTTATTCTTTTTCCAAATTATCAACTTTTTAAAGTGTGCAAATTCTAGTTTGAAAAGATCTTGTTTCGATAACTTTGTTCTTTCTATTTGAAGTCATATTTTCACTTATCAGTGGCTCCCTATACATGTATATTTGATTTGGCTCTCCTTTCCAAGGTACCCACATATGAGAGTAATTTGTTGATATGTAACTAGATAAATTCTTACTCCAACTTCTACTCAGCAAAAGACTATGTGAATCTGGTATGTCTACTACTTGAATAGTTACTCTACTTTTTATATGAGGTTCAGAAGAAATTTCTAATAGAACATTGGGTAGTTAACCTACAATATTTACTCTACGTTTTTCCACTTAAACAATCTTTTTATTTGATTTTTCTATAATCAAAGCAAGTTTCTTGCATATAGATAATGGCATGATAGTAGAGGTAGCTCTAGAATCAACTAAATAATTATGAAGATACTTGTCCTTTAACTTTGTTGTCAAAATAAAAGGAGCAACTTCCTTATCGAGAGTACAATCATGGATAGTTTTAAATTTCTCATCGTTGTTAGATACATAGCTTAATTTTGACTCTCCAACTTTCTTTTATCTTTAATAAACTCTAAAGTCTTTGTTTGATGATCACCTATCTATAGTAATTAATAAATGCTGATGCTAGCCCTAATATGCCTGAGAGCTTCAATCAAATCATATTCTCCATCTCCATAAAATTTTGGTTTCTT
>MNCI01027775.1:1380-20006 GCA_015680685.1 Gnetum montanum
GCGGGACGCGATATCGCGTACGAGATATCGCAGGAGAAGACACGATATCATGTACGTGATATCGCATGGGATGCGATATCGCGGCCTAGTGCATGTCGCGTCTCATCATTAATGTTATAAATTTTTTTTTCATAACTTGAACTTACTTTACACCTCTTTTATTTTTCAAATACCTTCATCTATATGTGTTTGTGTTTTGTTTTTACATCATCAACAACTTTGGTTTATGTAGGTCAATTTCAGCTTAATAGTGTCCTAATTAGGAGAGGTGAATCAAGCTTATGTGATAGCAACTTTCACCAAATTTCTAGAGTTGATGTTTCCAAGTTCACTAATAAGTACTTTGCAAAGGACGTATCAAAGACGAAGAAAGTAGAAAGTGAAACTTTTGAGGCAAATAAAGAGCTATGTTATCAAAGGATAGCTACTTTTATATGAATTTGATTTTTATATAGCAAATCTACATTGGTATTTTTATGCTTCACTGTTGTCATGTCCAACTATTAAACTATTTCCAAAGGTATGCAAAATATGTTGTAAATTTTAGAAAGCTATTGTTGATCATCTTGTCTTTTAAGTGAATGTGGATAAAACCAAATTAATGATCTCGAGTATAAGAAATACATGTTATAACTTCAATTTTGGATGTACCAGTGTGTAAATAGTAGGTTCTTTTAAATATTTGGATCTCATTTATTCAAACAACTATATGTTGGAGAAGTGCATTATAGAAAAAATAGCAATAGGTTTCAAAGCTCTATATGCTTTTAAAAATAAGTTCAAAGATTTAGGACTCTAGAATTGAAATGTTCGAAAACAAATTTTTCATACTATCATTTTTCATAGTGTTTTGTATCGATGTGTTATTTAGGGTCTTGCATTGAGTACTAAACTTTGGAAAGATATTGAAAGAATGCAAAAATCTTTCGTTTTCAATAAATTAAAGATGAAGATGCAAACATCTTACTCAATGTTATTATGTGAATGTTTCTTCTGTTACCTTTAGAAGTAGAAGTTTTGTAGCTTGCATGGCAAGAGAAATTCTTTAAAGAAGTTCTTGAAAAATCACAAGACTATGGATGGTAATTTCAAGGGATGATTGCGAAAATAAGATTGTTGATGCCAACTCTCCCATACAAGCACAAGGCCATGATTAATAATTTTTGATCCCATGATAATTAGGAATTCCATGAATTTTGACTAATTACAAATTATTTGTGATGGTATTCTAGATAAAGCAAAGATTGAAAATATAACATTATGTTTTGTTAAATTATCAGCAAATCCTTTACTATCTTTTGCCAATCTATTAAATTAAGTAGACTAAAATAACGATTAAGGTTGCCACTTCCATTAAGTCATTATTTATACGCTTAAAAAATATTCTTTTTATCTTTCCATGGTTCCTATTAAATTAATATAAATAATAAAGTGCCATTGTCAACGTCTCCCTGCCAGCCATTCTACTGTACAATCTTCCAAAAATCCAACGGTGACTGCCCATGCATGGCGGCAGTCTTTCTTCTAGCACCTGCCGTTCATTTTGAGAAACTGCCATAATCGGCAATGAACGTAATGAAACTGCTAAATAAACAAATCGGTTACACCTTAGAAACTTCATTTATGTTTTATCCCCATAATAGGAAATTCACAGAGCATCTTTATCCTGCCCCTGTGATTCACACGAAATTGACGGTGCAGCAGCAGAGTTTCACTCTGATTTCTAACAGTGGAGAATCTGTATTCGGCGTTTCATTACATCTATTGATTTTGTAGTCACGTAACGTCAACAATAATTTAGCTTTGGGACCTTTGAATTCTCACGCAACAACAGTGGAGAATCTGCAGTCAGCGTTTCATTACATCTCAACAATAATTTAGCTTTGGGACCTCTGAATTCTCACGCAATAACTGAAATTCACAGCAGCGCAGAACCCAGCGCCACTGTTCTAGCGCTCTTCAACTAACTGCAATGGCTGGGGCGAAGCAGCAGAAAAGCCCAGCATCTTCATGTTAGCGTCGCCCGGGATAGGCCACGTAACTCCATTCTGCGAGCGAGCTCGTCACCTGCTCTGCAATCACAACTGCAACGTAACACTTATGCTCGTAAAAGACCTCTACAACTCCACACAATCCCAGAACCTGCTACGCCGCCTCACTCTTCTCTGCAACAACACCACCACCGCGGGCGGCCTCCTCACAATCCTGTCCTTAACAGACAGCAACACCGGTGATCCACAAACAACGGTGCCCTTGCGTGTTTTCACAATCATGGAGAAGTACCTCCCACAAGTTGATGTCGGAGCAACAGCACCATCGGCCTTCATAATTGACATATTCTGCAGCAACAGCAAATTCTCTCAGCTGATGTCGGAGCAGCTGAGCCTGAGTAGTTTCTGGGGGTTCTCCCTTGTCACCAGCACTGCCTCAGCCCTGGCTTTGCTTGTTTTCTTGGCAAGACTTGTGCATGCGTAGCTCAGCAACGATGCGGCGGGTGCGGTCGTGACCATCCGAAGGACATGTCGTGACCGAGTGATCAGAGCATGAATATTCAGCACGGCCGCTGTCATTTTGGTCCGTCTTTGCCATGGTGATGGATGCAGGCTTCCAGGCCACCTCCGTTTGGTCGTGGGTAGACGGCTTCTGTTGATGCGAAAGATGGCGCTTGGTGTGGATGGCAGAGTGGGCTCGGTGTCGTTCTGTGCGGTCAAGTGCAGGGTGTCACTGCGTTTAACCTGGGTTTTGGCTGTAAGCAGGGTGCAGCAGGACTTTTACCTTGTTTTCTTATTTTTCACTTTACTTTATTTTCACTCCTTGTTGCACCGTCCAATCCTATGCGAATCAGCCCAACAGCAATAATTGTTGGCCATAGTTATCATGATAAATTTAGGCCATGGTTATCATGATAAAATTAGAAATTAGACTATGGTTACAAAATCTTCTTGAAGAGAAGACTTTACACTCTTCTTATGGCAGAAACCTCATCCGTAAGTTACCATATGAACACCCTAAATACTTTATTTGCTCAACTCACATGATTGGACTATAAAGTAGATGCAAGTGAATGTGCAGAAATTCTACTTCTAAGTCTACCTGATTCATATGATCAACTCATTATCAACTTGACCAACAATATCCTTATGGATGATCTTGTCTCCAATGAGATTGCAATTGCGGTTCTTCAAGAAGAAAGTTAGTGCAAGAACAAGGAAGATAAGTTGGCAAACAAGGTGGAGGCCTTAACCATGATGAGAGGGAGATCCATAGAATGTGATTCCAATTGGAACCAAATTCATGGTAGATCCATGTCAAGAAGTAAAAAGAAAAACATTACTTGCTACAACTATGGCAACTATTGTTGAAGGGAGACAGAAGCTCACTAATGCTTCGATAAGGTTGCAGCTACAGTTCTTGAAGAACAAAGTCAGTGCAAGAATAAGGAAGATAGGTTGGCAAACAAGGCAGAGGCCTTAACAATGATGAGAGAGAGATCCATGGAACGTGATTTCAACTGGAACCAAATTCATGGTAGATCCAAGTCAAGAAGTAAAAAGAAAAACATTACTTGCTACAACAGTGGCAAGAAAGGACACCTGAAGAAGGAGTGTTGGAACAAGAAGAGTACTAAAAAGAATCCTCAAGGGAATGTGGCAAGTACCTCATATGACAATGATGTTCTATATAGTGAGGCAACTATTGCTAAAGGTAGGCATAAGCTCACTGATGCTTGGATCTTGGATTCAAGAGCAACATGGCACATGACCTCTCGGAAAGAATGGTTTTATCACTACAAACCAATCTCAGAAGGATTTGTGTACATGGGAAATGATCATGCTTTGGTTCTATCAAGATAAAGATGTATGATGGTACTATTCGCATCATACAAGAGGTATGTCATGTGGATGGCCTGAAGAAAAATCTACTATCTTTAGGACAACTAGATGATGTTGGATGCAAAACTCATATAGAGAATGGGATCTTGAAGATTACCAAAGGTGTGCTTGTGGCAATGAAGGCAAAAAAGGTTGCTGAAAATTTGTACATGCTTCTAGGAAACACACATAAAGTGGGAGAGTCTTCTATTGCATCAACTAGTTTAGAAGAAGAATTGATGTTGTTGTGGAATTGGAACCTTGGTCATATGTCAGAACAAGGTTTGAGGATTTTCTCTAAACAGAGACTACTTCCTGGTTTTAATTCGGTATGTTTACCATTTTTTGAGCATTGTGTTACTAGTAAGCAACATAGATTAAAGTTTAGCACATCAACAGTTAAGAGTAGAGGCATCTTATACTTGATGCACTTTGATGTTTGGCAAGCACCAATCACTTCACTAGGAGGAGCAAGATACTTTGTATCTTTCATTGGTTACTCCAGGAGATGTTGCGTGTATCCAATCAAAAGGAAGGCACATGTCTTTTTAGTCTTCAAAGTTTTTAAAGTGTAGGTAGAACTTGAGTCTGAACAAAGGATCAAGTGTCTAAGGATGGATAATGGAGGAGAATATATAAGTAATGAATTTGATTCATTTTGTCAACAAGAAGGCATCAAGAGGTAGTTCATAGTAGCACACACTCCTCAACAAAATGGGGTGGCAGAATGGATGAACAAAATCTGGTTGGAAACAACAAGATCAATGTTGAGGGCTGCAGCAAATATAACCAAGTCATTTTGGACAGAAGTAGCCAATACCACCTACTATTTAATCAATCAGTCTCCATGAACTACAATTGATCTAAAAAAACTAATGGAAATGTGGAATGGTAAGCCAACTGTTTATTCTCACCTCCATATATTTGGAAGTTTTTTGTATGTGATGTACAATGACCAAGAAAGATTGAAGTTCAACCCAAAGTCTAGGAAATGTATGTTCTTAGGGTATGTTGATGGAGTTAAGGGGTATGGCCTATTGGATCTCACTACCCACAAGGTTTTCATCAGCAAAGATGTGATATTTACATAAGATAAAATGCAAGAGAAGGGTGATGATAGCACTACAAAGGAGAATTCAGAGACTACTAGAATTCAGGTAGAAGATAAGACAAAAGCTAAAGATCCAGTTACTTCTGAAGAAACATCAATGTATGAAGAGAAAGAACCAGTCCAATCTAAAGCTTATGAAGTTTGTTGGTCATCTCAGGCAAAAAGATCACCAACTTGGCACTCAAATTATGTTACTGAAAGCCATGTTGCATACTTCCTTTTAACAGAGGATGGAGAACCCTCAACTTTACATGAGGCTCTCAAAAGTCTAGATGTGTCTTTGTGGATGGCAGCAATGCAAGAGGAGATTGAAGCTTTACACAAAAACAAGACATGGGATCTTGTTACACTACCATAAGGAAGGAAGGCTATTGGAAAAAAATGCGTCTACAAGATTAAACGTGATAGTAATGATCAAGTGGAGTGATATCATGAAAGATTGGTGGTAAAAGGATATGCTCAAAAAGAAGGAATTGACTTCAATGAGATATTTTCTGCTATGGTTAGACTTACAATAGTCAGAGTAATCCAAACAATGTGTGCTACATTTAACCTACATCTAGAACAACTAGATGTAAAAATTGCTTTTCTTCATGGAGATCTTGAAAAAGTGGTTTATATGCTCCAACTAGAAGGCTTTGCAGAAGAAGGCAAAGAGAACTTGGTTTTCAGGTTGAACAAATCCCTGTATGGTCTCAAAAAGGCACCAAGGTGTTGGTACAAGAGATTTGACTCATATATCATGATCCTTGGGTACAATAGACTCACTATAGACCCTTGTACATATTTCAAGAGGTTTGATGAAGATTTCATCGTTTTGCTATTGTATGTGAATGACATGTTGGTTGTAGGCCCCAACAAAGAGCAAATCCAAGAATTGAAGGCACAATTGGCTAGGGAATTTGATATGAAAGACTTCGGACCAGCAAACGAGATTCTAGGGATGCAAATTCACCAAGATAGAAATAATAAGAAGATTTGGCTTTCTCAGAAAAACTACTTGGGTAAGATCTTACGACACTTCAACATGCAAGACTATAAGCCAATTTATACCCCACTTCCTATTAATTTTAAATTATCCTCTAAGATGTGTCCTAGCAATGAAGTAGAGAGGAATGAGATGTCCCAAGTACCATATGCATCAGTAGTGGGAAGCATTATGTTCGCTATGACTTGTACAAGACCAGACATTGCACAAGTAGTGGGAGTGGTCAGTCAGTACATGATAAATTGTGGACAATAGCATTGGAGTACTATTAAGAGAATCTTGAGATATATTAAGGGTACCTCAGATGTTGCATTATGTTATGGAGGATCAAAATTTACAATTAAAGGTTACGTGGATTCAAATTTTGTAGGTGATCCAGATAAAAGGAAATCTACTATAGGCAAGAGGAGTTATAAGCTAGGTATCACGATTGCAAATAGTAGTAGCATTATCTACAAAAATTTGGATTCAAAGGTTATTAGAGGAGATTGGACACAAATAAGAGAAGATTCCTTTGTTTTGTGATAGTTAGAGAACCTTGCATATTGCAAGGAATCTAGCCTTTCATTCAAGGACAAAACACATAGGAGTACAATTTCACTTTGTTTGTAACATAGTAGAAGATGGAAGTGTGGATATGTAGAAGATACACACCAAGGATAATCTTGCAGATGTTTTGACCAAGCCGATTAACATGGACAAGTTTGACTAGAGTAGATCCTCATATGGCCTAGCAAAAGGTTAAGCAACATGGAATGACAAGGTAGAAAGGATGGTGTGGAGATATGATTGATCCTCAATCAAAATCTCCAAGTGGGAGATTGTTGGCCATAGTTATCATGATAAATTTAGGCCATGGTTATCATGATAAAATTAGACTATGGTTCTTAAAATAGTGGATGGTTATCATTAGTTATTTAAGGGCCCCTTCACCAATATAAAAGGGACCTCCCTCCCCTCAATTTAGATCCATCACAGATATTCCCTTTCCATCCAACTCTTACATTCTTCTCCTATTGCATGAGAGAAAGGCTTCTTCTTGTTCTCTACTTGTAATGAAGAGAGAAGGTTGTTATCCCCATTTTTGATTAGAAGATCCTTCTACATTTGCCTGTGGTTTTTTCCCACTTTCGGGTTTTTCCACATAAAAGATTCATGTCCATTGCACTTTATTTTCATCTCATTTCATATTTTGCTAGTAGATTTGCTAACAATAATTCTAATATTTTATTTGGTTCTATTCATTTCATTTTTCCTTTACAGATTTGGATTTATCCATAGAGTATCTATTTAATTTTCTGTGTGTTTCAATTTTCTTAGGGGTAGTTACGTACTCTTATGGGTAGTGCATGCTAATAAAACATTTAATATTCTCTATTTGTGTTTTTAGTAGTGTGGCTTTGACTTTCATTGTTGGTATGTAGGTTTCAACAAGAGGGGAATCAGTAGAAGGTGAGGCGAGAGCAAAGGAAGAGGAGGGAAATTAGAATTGATAAATCCTTCCCCATTGTTAAATGGGTGGGGATTTATGGAAGACCAGGGTTCAACCCAAGCAAAGAGGTCCCAAGAATCCTTTCTCTAGTTTCATTACAGAACCAGTTTTAGAGGTGCTTTTGGAAGTAATCTGATAGAGGCTATGTTAATGGATCAAGACAAGGGAAGGTGCAAACTTGTTAAAGGAGGCACCAACAGACAAGCTTGCACAAGAGGTCATCCATCTTATCAACTAGATCTGAAGCTCTATATAGAGCTAACTCTTTTATTTCAACCTTTTCTTTATTTGTTATTCCAAGAGCTATGAGCTCTTATCTTTGTTGCGTGCTAATTCATATGCAGTTAGGAAATACCATTTTAAATTTAAAGCCTTTGTTGTATTTAAAGTTTATGTTAATTTTTTTCTTACTTTAAACTTTCATTTTCTAAAATGGATAGTTATTAGATTTAAATTTCCTTGTCAATATGGAGAGTTATTTCATCTAAATTTCCTTGCCAAACTTATTTAAAATTATAAGCATTATTAAATGTGATAAATTTTACTTGTTAAAAAACCATGTCGCCCNAATTATTAAATGTGATAAATTTTACTTGTTAAAAAACCATGTCGCCCTTACCAATTGAGACTATTCTTGAGTTTCTATACCCATATAAGAGGCGTTCTAGGCAATAATCTCTCAAAACATGTTTTTGTGAGTGTTGCTATGTGACCAATTTTTATGAATCAACAAAAATATCTTCTAGGAGGACATGTAACAAAATCTTAAGCATACTCACCAACTACTCAAGTAGAAGGTTTCAACACTTATATGGTTCAATGTAAAAGGCAAGTGACAATTTTATTTACATCACATTAGATCTAATAAACTAGATCTAAAAGTTTACTATTTCGTAGATACTATTATAATCAAGTATCAAAATGCTACTAGCAAACTTGGCTTAAGTTCTTATCATCTTAGAATTGAAAGTGAAAGACAGATTCAACTCCCCTAAAAAAGTGCATCTGTAGGTTGTGCACATTAGGAGCCCTTAAAGGTGAGTTACATGTGTTTCTTTCTTATACTATGACTACCAATTTGAGACAACATTATAATGCTATACTAAAAGGCTTGTATGACATGTTTTTGATGCCCCCATTGATATTTGGTCAATTTGTAGAGTTTATCTTTATTTTCCATAAAAATATAATATCTGTCCAATAGATCCTATAAGTCTTTGCAGGTAATAAAGCTTCATTTTTATTTCTTTAAATATTTTAAAAGATTTTATTTTATTTTTCCTTATTTTGTTATTCTGATTTTCATCCTACTTATATGGAAGAGGTCTTAACCTTGAAAAGCTATGTAACTTTTTAAACTATGAATGCTATTAAGATATTAGAATGAGAATATCTGCTATATTTTTCAAAATTATTAAAATAAAGACTATTAGACTGCCATGGCGTGTTGTATTAGCGGGAAAAAGCTAACTGAAATCATCGCCTACTAACTAACTTTGTTTGACTAGGTTCAAATTTAGAAGAGTTGGTGAATTCGGAGACGGCTTTGTTTGATTGGTTTTAAAATTTTGGAAGAGTTTGTTCAGCCAAGTTTAAAATATTCAACCACGAGGTAAGTGACAAGTTGCCTGTACTGTAGTTAGCCTTAGTGTAAAAGGTATGCAATTTATTATGAATGCAAGTCGCCAGCACATTGGGATAAATTAATCAATTAATATATATCTATAAAATCTATGCTATGCTTGTTAAGGATAGGGTACTCATTCAACTACCATTCTCCGAGCAGCTTTTTTTAAATTATAAAATTTTCAAGATTTAGAATTTGGTGTGTTAGGAAAAGCTAAGAGGTGGATTTAGCGTTTAAGAGCATAGTTATGCAGGTCGCACATAATTACCGTGAAAAGCAATATGACTTAAGGTTGAAGACTGGGTTGCAAACCTTTTGTAAGACACACGGATGATTTGAAGGCTGCTGAACTGAACTTAGGCATCAGATCACATATTGACATCCTGCTCCACCATCCTCTGTCCATTCTAGTCAGCAATGTTAACCTCAGTTGGGAAGCGTACCATCATGCTCATGGAAACTTCTAAATCCAACGTGGCCTCATATCCTCTGAAACATAACATTACCAATGGTATCGAAAAAGATAACCATAAGGATGTTGGCAGATGCATGGTTGTAGCCTTTTTTCTTCCCTCATTAAATCCCTTTTTACTGCTTGACAATATAAAACAATAAAAATTTATTAAAAGCATTCAAACTCTAACCTGCACCTTGGTAAATCAACAAATGACTCAATGAACGAGTCTAGAATTAGTACTTAGTAGGGTATTATTGTAAGGAAAAATAGATTTGGTGTAGATAGATTTTTAGTTTGAGATCATGTTAATTGGATATTAGAGATGTAGAGTCTACAAGTGATGAGTGGTGATGTACCCCTACACTCAACCATACGAATATGAGCATGTATGCACGAGTCGGTCGAACTTCACAAATAGACTAGTTGTGCTATTTAGATAGTTACACGTTGATCGCAGTTCATTGTCTTCCCACCTAAACTAGTATTGCTTTCTCACGTATGCTTTAACCAGAGTGAGGTGTATGATGTGGTTCTAAACTAGAGCTACTCTTGGAAATAACTTTGATTAATCTAAAAGGGAATGGGAGAAGAGAATCTAAGTTAGCCTAAGTGCGATGAGCATCTGTCTTAATCATCTATACACATCTTGGACCTTGTGTACTACTTCTGGGATTACCAAGCATATATTACTTGAGCCCTCGTAGATACGCTACTGGGATACCAAGTAGTCACACTTAAATGCTCATGATTAAGTCGTACTCATTTCGCATTTAACAACAGGAATAGTAAATAACGGTAAAGAAATATTAACTAAGAAAATAATAAATAACAATAACAATTAAAAAATTAAAACTAAGTGAATGCTGCAATGATGGAGTAATCTCGATCTTTATTGTCGATCATGTGCGTGTCTAAGTACATCACACTCGAATAAAGGTTCCATACAATTACAAGCATCACACTGTGCACATGCACTTGGGAAAATATTCTAATTATTATGAGAACAAACTACAAGAGTCTGGCTACAACTACTCCCCAAAAGATGCCTAAGTGTGGTGGGTGTGCACTTATTTATAGCTAGAGATAGACTCTGCGTCTATGAGGCTACGTAAACGCATGGATAGAAGCATGGATGGAGCCATGTATACGAGGCTACATATACAGGGCCTAGTATACAGGGCCTAGTTGATGCAGTTCCTGATATCACGTACCCAATAACAGGGGTCCAATATCAACACCTGGAAAACCATGATTCATCATACCCCCATGACTAAATAACAACTCATCTTCGAGTCAAAGAAAGTGAGGAACAAGATCAATTGATTACACAGTGGATAGGTATGGGATTATTAACTGACTAGAAATTTATTCATGTCGTAGTAGATATGAGAAAATTGGGACACAAACACAAAATTACAGAATTTATTGGAACTCATGTGGTTCCTGGTGATGGTGGTTCCTCCATGGGTCTCTTCCTTTATCCTGTGCTTCAGGCTTCTGAGATTGATACCATTGAAGAAGTTTCTAATGTGTCTTCTCTTCTATCTGAGAATTATGAGCCATCCATGTTGATGTTCCAATGTTTGATGGAGTTAGCACTTCCAATGGATATGGTAGCTACAGGAACACTTGATTGGCATTGACATGTCATGCCGCAAATAGCTACTATTCCTCTTCATAGGCTCGGGTACTGACCTCTCCACCTTTTGCTTGGCTAGATTGTGTAGTGACAAGAGTTTCCTGATGGATGCTAAATGATTGTGCCTCCTACTCCACATGTTCTACATGAGGTCCTTGGCATTTGCCTTCCCCTAGGCATTTAACTGCACCTTGAGAAGATCCTCCTTGTTTTCCTCTTTTTAGGGGCCATCTATAATCACACAAAGATCAATTGTTAGTAAGGTTATTGAAAGAAGTTCAATTATTTCATACCTTACTTATTGCCTTAAGTAATTGTTGAATTCTTTACTTAGTGTGATTTTAGAGTTAGAAAGTTTTTCAAGGAAGTTTCCCTAAAAGTTTAACGTTGGACCTGGTTTGTTTAGATGACACATCAAAGGACACATAATGGTTTTGAGGAACATTTGATAAAATGATGACAAAGGAAAAAATATATTTGGCAATGAAGTACTTGGAGGGTATAAAATGATGTGGTGGTGTGCAACAAGTACAAATTACAAAAGTCATGCAAGTAGGTCCTCCCCAAAGCAAGTTCCAACTTATAATGTCTTTGCATAACCACACCTAAAAATTTCTGTAGGCACTAGAAGGGTTAAATGTAATCTATACCCATGCAACAAAACATACACATGTTAGATACCACTATGATGAGGTATGAATTCTATGCCACACAAGACACAAGTGAGAAATACTTAGATAGTGAGGTGAAATGAGTTGTAGAAGGGATTGCAGAGATTGAGACATGAGGTAACTAACCCAGGATACGATGAATCCTGAGTGTAGATGTGATTAATGTGTCATTAGCCCATCACTCCAAAATCAAGACCAAGTCCATTTCTCTAATCAGTGACATCGCATTGTTTCATCCAATGATGAACAATCAGAAGAGCATCATGACAGCAAGGTACATGATCACTTGGTGTTTTGTCCAAGGGAGGAGTGATTTGGAATCTATGGCACACACACACAAGTTTTTTTTTATATGCATTAGCACTTTGTCCTTCCAATAATGAATCGGAAAAGCCACCAACCTTCAAGCATGGATGCATGTATTTCCAGTGGGACCTCCAGAATAGCATTGAGTTTCTATTGAGCACCTTTATTACTCTTACTCCCATTTTTTGTTAGCTCTATAAGGATCTTAGTGCAACCAAGCTGCATGATAGCACTAACAGATGTCACCAAAGAGAATCCACAAGTCCCCTTGATGTCACACCTTGGCCATTCCCTCGTAGTCCATCATTTTTCACTCTAGGCATAATGAGCACAAAATTACTTTTAAGTTTCATGATGACAAGAATATCATCATACCTAGAGTAGAACCTCTTATTAATAGAATGGTTGTGTGGATGTGGTCGGTTTTCTATCCAAATAATTAATCACCTAAGACTTGATAGCATAGAACAATACCTCAACCAACAATTCACATGAGTTTTTTATTCATAGATGAGATTACTTACAAAAAGAAAAAAAGGAGAAAAAGACAAAAAAATAATTTGAAAGATGAAAAACTAGAAAAAAATTTTATAAAATTAAAGAAAGGAAAACATTTATTAGTTCTACTATTGTTAGAATGGGGGATACCCCCCATAACTTAAATAGTTAAGCATAGCTAGAATTAATAAATGGAAAGTGGGGATCCTTGCATGTTGGAAATATTGGGACCCGATCATACTTACCCCATTGGGGTTCACACACTTGATTAGAGTTGACATAGTTGAACAAGTTATAAGATGTAGTTAATTTATAAGGAGTTGATCCACTATGGTACTTGTGACCGTAAGATGGTATGCAAGGATCAACATGTCTCCCCATGTGACAATATTCATTGGGCCCCATGGTTGTTGGAGTGTTGATTGGTGGCATAGATAGAGTAACAAGAGACATTGAGTTCGAGGAGGCAGATGTATCACAATGTTGAACTTGTGCTAAGTTGGAGGATGCAATGGTTTTGGAACTATGTTGTCTCTTTCTATTTTCTTGCCTAAAGAAAGGATGTTTTCGACATTGTGGAGGGTTCCCACTACTATTGACAGTAGCAACAGAAGTAATGTTTGTGGGCTGATGCTGTGGTGCAAAGCCTTCTAGCACAACTGGTGGTGATGTAGAAGGAGGTGAATGATGAGAATATTGATGGTTAAGAGAAGTGTAAGAAACATGAGGTGGTGATCTTGTTGGAGAGGACATGGGTTGATAGTACTCAGGAGAATGATAACGATGTCGTGAAGTAGAGGATGATGATCTAGTTAGAGCAATAGGGTGTTGAACATAGTAAGCATTTGGCGTTGGGACATACAAAGGATATGGTCAGGTTGGTGATGGCCTCCCCCACAACTGGGGCTTTTGCCATTGTGGTTGAACCCAATATTTTTGTATGAAATCTGGATGTAACATTCCTCCCCAATGCTCATGTAAGTGTGACAAAACTAGGCATTTACCTTTAGGGTGTTCATACAGAAAGATGTTGCATTGATATGTGAAGTTGGTAGTTGAGTTCTTATTCTTATTATCTTCTACCCTTTGTTCTGATTGTTGCATGGTTTCCTATCCTATTTCTTGATTTGGCATAGTTGTATCTCTACTATTGTTAGCATATTATCCATATTTTCCATGCACCCACTCCATCATATTATTGATCATTGCCTCAACTTCATCCAATGATTATAGTACTAGCAAAGATGGTTCCACCTCCTTACGGTGAGTTGATTTCTCATCTTTATAATCATGGGCCCTTGTTGATTTTTGGGCCTGTTGAGATTTTTCAGCATTCTCCCATTTAGTCATTTCTCCTTCTTCTTTTGCTACCCACTTGATAAGCTCTTGGAATTGATGGGTTCGTAGCTCATATAGTTGACCTCGGGTGTACATCCCTTAGATCTCCCTTGTTTCATTACAGAGCCCATCTATTATATGGTACATTACCCTTTCCTTGGAGAACCCATGGCCTAGGTAGTTGTTTAATAGTGCATAATATCTTTCTAAGGCCATGTCCAAGGATTCATGTTGCACTTGTTTCCACTCTTGGATTTATCTCCTCAAGGTTGACACTCTCGCATAGGTTTGATATCTTTCATTGAAGAGTTCTACCATTGTTAGCCAACATCGAATTTATTTCGGTTTTAAAGACCTATACCATACTTTTTCTTGGCCAACAAGTGTTAAAGGAAAGAGCTTAAGTTTTTCCCATCCATTATCAATGTTGTTCCATACACAAGCATCATAGAAGGCTTGTAAATGATGTTGCGGATCTAAATCATAGCCTCCTAAAAACTTGGAAAAGTTATTTAAATCAAGCTTGGGTAGACGGCTTTCTTTGCAATGCCTATAGGATATTTGAATAGCCTCTTATATAGCTATTAGGCTCTTAGTGGCCAGCCGGGGTTCATCATCACTAAGTAGGTTGTGAGTTTATGAGTTGGGACAATGTTGTCCTTGTTCATGTTGGTGTTATTGATTTTCTTTGTGAGCTCGATTTTTAGTTCTATGCCGATCCCTTGAAAGATAGTCATCCATGTCACAATCTGACGTTGAAGGAGTAGAGGAAGAGAAGGAACTATAAAACTCATTATGAATTTTTTAAGTCTTCCAATCATCCCCAAGTAAGTTCTTGTTAGTTATTGAGAAGGTCATAGGCCTTTCGAGCCCCCTCATTCTATGGGATGTCCCATCCTCACTAGAGGTGTTTGGGTAGGATGACAAAAGTTCTTAAGTATTGTTGGGGCGTCCCTTAACATATGAAATTCTTGCATAAGATTGAGTACTCCAAACTTCATCTTCATCATAAATTTTTTTTGTTCTCCAATGAATTACCTCATTAGTGGTTGCAAGATCATAGTCTTGTGAGAGAGACATTGTTGTGAATTGTGTGTGACTTATTTGCAATTACTTTCTTTCCAAAAGATATATCGTTAATGCCTCTTTACAGTAATTGTGGATGATATAACTAATCTAGAGCGATAGCACCATCCTTGGCAATGGCACCAATGATGAGTGGCGAGGTACCCCTACACTCAACCATACGAATATGAGCATGTACGCACAATCTGGTCAAACTCTGCCGATGGACTAGTTGTGGTATCTAGATAGTTACACATTGATCATAGTTCGTTGTCTTCCCACCTAGACTAGTATTGCTTTGTCACATATGGTTTAACCTAGAGTGAGCTGTATGATGTGGTTCTAAACTAGAGCTACTCTTTGAGGTAATGGAAAATAACTTTGATTAAGCTAAAAGAGAATGGGAGAAGAGAATCTAGGTTAGCCTAAGTGTGATGAGCATCTATCCTTAATCATCTGTACACATCTTGGACCTCGTGTACTACTTCTGGGATTACCAAGCGTATATTACTTGAGCACTCCTAGATATGCTACTGGGATACGAAGTAGTCACACTTAAATGCTCGTGATTAAGTCGTACTCATTTCACGTTTAACAACAAGAATAGTAAATGACGGTAAAGGAATATTAACTAAGAAAATAATAAATAACAATAACAATTAAACAATTAAAACTAAGTGAATGCTGCAATGATGGAGTAATCTCGATCTTTATTCTCGATCATGTGCGTGTCCAAGTATGTCATACTTAAATAAAGTTTCCGTACAATTACAAGCATCACACTATGGGCATGCACTTGGGAAAATATTCTAACTCTTATGGGAACAAAGAGCAAGAGTCTAGCTACAACTACTCCCCAAAAGATGCCTAAGTGCGGAGGCTGTGCACTTATTTATAGCTAGAGTCAGACTCTACGTCTACGAGGCCGTGTAAACGCATGGATAGATGCATCGACGGGGCCACGTATACGAGGCTACATATATGGGGCCTAGTTGATGCAGTCCCTGATATCGTGTACCCAATAACGGGGGTCTGATATCAAAACCTGGGAAACCACAATTCATCAACAAGGTATTTTGGTAAAGAAGATAATGTTGTGAAGTTAAAATGAAATGAATAATTATAAAGATGGTTGAATGCTTAATGTTGATGATGTCTGTAGCTTAGATTTTAGGTCTTTTAGATCCTATAATTATTTAGAAAATCTCTTGTAAATGAAATTAGTATTTGATTATATAATATAAATATGTTATGGGTGATGGAATCCTTAAATAATTGTAATACAAGTACACCCTAAGATATATAGTCCAATCAAAATTGTACATAACTAAATATTGCCCATTAGAATCAAACCTAGAACCTAGAGCTTCCAAATCACGTGTCTTGCCACTAGACTAGCACCTCAAGATATATAGTCTTATTAGAACTTTATATAACTTAGCATTGCCAATCGGAATTGAACCCATGACCTAGAGCTTCCAGATCAAGTGTCTTACCACTAGGCTAACACCTAATTGTTAATTTAAATATGTTATGGGGTGTCGAAATCCAAAATAATTGAAACATAGGTATACCCTAAGATTTCTAGAAGTTTATAACTTAGTGCTACATAGTAGAATCAAACTTGTGACTTGGGGCTATGAGGCCAAGACCCATACCACTAGGCTAATAATTTAAATATATTATGATTTTCATAGGTATTAGAATATAATATTTTATTTTTACAAGCTATTGGTACCATTTGAATTGTTATTTTATTAATGATATTTCATGTCACCTTAGTTATTGGCCAATACACTTTTATTAATATTTTAAATTTATGCTTATTTACGATCTATTCTCCATAGTTGTTTAAGATAGAAGTGATTAACAAGATCTTACATAAAGTATCTCATAAGCAGATACCTTAATGCATGTGGAATAGTTAATATTATATCTAAAGTCTACTAAACCTAACATTATATCTTAGTTTTTTCTACTGATATTCATAAGGTTGAAGCTATCTTCTATGATTTGATTTACCCTTTTCAATTGTCTATTTGTTTGGATATGGTAGGTAGAACATATATTTAGTTTAGCATCCATATTTTCTTGATAAACTTATCAAAATCTTTAGCTAAACTTATCCCATGCAATATTAAAATTTCTTTTATCAACAGCTTATTAATATCCTCAATAGTAACAATGGTGTAAGCGGTAAGGAAATCGATAGTAGTAGTGCGAGGATATTAATATAACATCCCACCTCTTTTTAAATTTTAGTAATCCTATTATAAAATCCATACTAATGACCTTCAACTTTCATTAGGTTATATCATGTACATGAAATAGTCATCCTTGTCTTCAATATTCTTCTTTAACTTATTAGAAAATTAAATATCTTAAAACAAAACCAACTATATCTGATTCTATCTTAAGCCATCAATATTTCTTTCTTTAAGATTTGGAATATCTTATCACCTCTAAGGTTTAGCTAATGTTTACTGGCATGGACTTCATTTAATAATTTTTTTCTTGCTAACTTAGTGACATATTGTTTATCTTTGAATCATAATTCTTCTTTTTCCCTTTTCTATAAATAACTAAAAGAATGCAATCTTAATTTTTAAAGTTTTTCTTGATACTACCTATTCAATTTTTTGTTTACAATTTAGTCTACTAAAGTGAACTGAATAATCAAATTCTTTACTTTTCTTTTCTTTCTACTAAGTGCATCAACTACTATAATTTTTTTTCAAGATGATATTTAAAATCAAAATTTAAACTAAAATTGAAACTAAAGCTTTACTACATTTGAAGACCTATAGGATCTATTAGATAAATATTACATTTTAATGAAAAATAGAGACGAACTCTACAAATTAACCAAGCATCAATGGAGGCAACAAAAATAAATCAGGTAAGTTTTTTTTTATTACAACATTATAACATTGACTTAAATGGGTGCTCATTGCATAGAAAAGAAATACATATAACTCATCCTCAAGAGTTCTTGACCCAAACAACTTACTCTTCTCAAGGAAGTTGAATCCATCTTTTACTTTCAATTCTAAGATGATTAAGCGAAGCTTGTTAATGGTACTTCAATCCTTGATTGGAATAGCAGCAAAGACATAATGAGTTTCTACATCTAGTTTATTATATTTAATGTGATGTTAATATAATTAATTTTTACCATGTTTATTAGACCATAATTGTGTTAAAAAATTTTACTTAACTGGTTGAAGAATATGCTTAAAATTCCCTCTCAAGAAATATTCCATTTTCTGAACCATTATATTCCTTGAAAGTATCGACTGATGTCTCATAAATTTTCAAGAATTGCATTAGAGAATTAATCTTGCACTGATATATGCAAGCTATGAATGTATGTAATAAATTAGCACCGGTCTGGGTACGGTTGTATGACCTTCCCCTGGAACACTGGTCGCCGACGTTTTTAAGGACGTTGGCGGATCTGTTTGGGGACTTCATTAAGTTTGATCCCTCCACTGCCGGGATGGATCATCTGGGGTTTGCGAGGTTCTGCATTTGGCGGCCTCTGCTCACGCCAGAACCTGTG
>MNCI01027775.1:25058-43303 GCA_015680685.1 Gnetum montanum
AATTAATCTTGCATTGATATATGCAAGCTATGAATGTATGTAATAAATTAGCACAAGACTTCTACTTCTAAAGGTAATTAATCACATTCATATAATAACATTGAGTAAGATGTTTGCATCTTCACCTCTAACTCATCAAGAAGAAAGGTTTATTTTGCTTTCTTTCAATATGTCTATAAAGTTTGGCACTAAGACTAGGTTCCAACATAGCACTTCCATATAATACATTAGAATAGATGATAGTTTCAAAATTTTATTTTGTAACATTCGAAACCTAAAGTACCAAATCCTTGCACTTACTTTTGAAAGCATGCAAAGCCTTGAGACCTCTTACAATTCTTTCTTTAGTGCACTTTCTCCACTTGTAATTATTCATACTAATAAGACCCAAATATTTAAAAAGAATTTACTATTTGCATATTAGTACCTTCAAAATTAAAGTCTATAATAATTCTACTCATCTTCTATGATATAGATTCAACTATGGTTGGCTCATAAGGTATTTTATACTTTTGTAATCTTTGGAAAGGATTAACTTCTTCATGTAGATATTACATTGTAATATTTTCAAAATAAAAATAATATCTTCTAATTCTAAGTCATATATAAGATGTTTTCCTCTCCTAACTCTTTAATTGCTTAGAAGCATAAACAACATGTCCATCTTGCATGAGTACACATCCTAGTTTTCATTAAAGGCATTAATGTGCACATCACATCGCTTATCTAGACTAGGTGATATTAAAATATGAGGGAAATCATGTAGAATTAAAAAATCATCTAAGAAATATGCATTCATGCACACATTATCAAAGAGTTTAATGTTGATCTTCAAGCTACATTAGACATATATTTAGTATATATATCTATATTTTAGTTGAGAAGATATTCTCCCTTTATGAAAAGTCAAATCTTACAATCAATTCTTTCTACCTCATGGATGAGGATAGTGAATATATTTTAAGTAGGATACTAGAACTTTTCTATATAGAGAACCAAAAAAATGGTTATACATATACATACATACATACATACATATATCTCCTCCTCTCTAGTATTATGATTGGTGATCAAGAAAATCTCCTTGGTGTTATGACATAAAAATTTATTTATGCTAATTAAGAATGACCCTTTTTAGTCAATTGGTAGTTAGCCTATTGACTAAATTAAAATTATTTATTTACAAATTTTTGAAATTTTTATTAGATTTTATTCTTATTTGAAAAAGATTTATTAGATAAATATATATAGAATGGGCAATAAAAGTTTTATCATTAAAGCTATAACTCTCTATGCCATTTCTCATGAAGTTACTAATTGTAATATGCCTTTAGGTGTTCATGATACTTATCTCTTGATTGGGAGATTATGGCTTTGATTGTTATCTTCACTTATGGGTATGGCAATAGTGGAGTAGGCTTGTGAAGGAACCCTTTTATTTAGTAGACCATATTTGCCCTTCTATGTGGGCAGGGGTTATGCTACTAGCCTCAAATTTTCATGAAAAATAAAATAAAAAAAGAGAAAAAAAGATAATATGCCTTTTTAATTGAGTCTCCTCTAACCTTAACACTTACAAAATATGTGATTTCTTTTCAATTTCTTTTTGAATATGCAAGTGATATGTTCTATACTCTTTATAGATTTTGAACCATTTTTTCCTATCTAATAATTTTAAAATGAGAAATAAGGATCAAGGAATATATTGCTTTTATGTCAATATCTCTTACATAAGTTCAATAAAAGTATTACTTGCTTTATAAATTTTCTCAAAAGTTGTTGACTATCTTTTTCGGAAAAAGGTCGAGAGAAAATCTATTTCAGAAAAAAAGAAAAAGCTACGCATGCGCGTAGCGCGGACCGGCAACCGCGGCCCCACAGCACTCAGGACTGAAAGACAGGGAGAGGCCGGCAAGACAGACAGGACAGAAAGGAAACGCCCCCGGGCACCGACAAGCAACCCCACAGGCGGACAGACAACCCCCACCTCAAGCACTCAAGAGAGAAAGTCGCAGGGAAAGAAAGGAAAAAGGAAACCCCCAACCCCCCGGGCCACCGCCCACAAGCGCCAACTACCCACCGGGGGGCTGCAGTCCAGCATTTGTTTTCTGGACAGAGTGTCCATGATGATAAGCATCAACACTGCGTTGTCTGGGATGAATATTTACATATATTTTATGAACCGATATCTTTCGTTTTATTTTTCGCGTAGGAAGTAGCAAAGCTCGTGATTTTAAATAAGTTAAGCTCTTGGAATTTGGATATGGATATTTAAGTGGTTACATATCATCAAAATCAATGGTGTAAGAAGTGGGATCGGTACAGATTGAGCAACTTGATAGTGCAAACGCCTGGTCTACCGTGGAAGTAGGAGGGATGATAAATTAAAAATGGAACTCGCGATTCTTCCCACCGTATCACATCCTAGGCGATGAAATAATAATAATAAAAATTATAAATTAGATTGCCAATTACCATGTGACAGCCGATTATCGGTCACTGTCAAATGGTTGGATGAGCCTTCCATTGCGATGGCCCATTAGCATTTTAAAAAGAATGGTTAGATGGATCCATCGGTTAAGAAATTTATAGTTATTGGCTGGACGGACGGCTTCTCATTGCAGTTTTAAATGGCGTTGGATATTCACCGTTCTTCTGAATTGTTATGCTAAATGATTCATTGCATGATTGGGATTGCCCATTCTTTTGGATTGTTAGGAAACAAGAAATTCTTAATTTATTGGATTGGAATCGACCAATTCTTTTGTATGATTATGTTACATAATAAATTGCAAATGGGGATTTACCATTCTTTGGAATTATTATGGTAAATAATTAGTGAAGAATTCTAGCAACAATTTAAAATTGGATTCTGATTAACCATTCTTCCGCAGTAATATGTTAAATAATTTATTGCGTAATGGAGAATGACCATTATTTTGGATTGTTATGGTAATCTGACACCTTCTGTTACGGCCTGATCATTATTTTTTAAAACATTTTTTCACTTTTTCAATACAATCTCATTGTATTTCACTTAGATTTCTTGGGAAGTTTCATCGGTAAAACCTGCATGTTAAATGATCTTAAGCATAGTTTTTAAACTCTGGCTACGTCAGCAAGACTTTTATAATAAACTTTATTTTTAAAAATAAATCAATAGATTTACATATCATTTTTTTGACTTCTAAATATAACTCTATCCAACTTGTTGATTGTGATTTTTGAAACATGCGGAACACATATTTTCCCGACTATTTAAAGACTGATCTATATTTCCCGACTATTTAAAGACTGATCTTAAAGAAAATTCTAGTGCCATGAAATAGAATGAATATGAAAGCTGACTGTCATGCTACAACCGAACATGGTAGGCCATCTAACCTCGAACTAACCTCTAACCATCAATCCAAAACCTACCACATTCCTGAAACTTGATAAAAGAAGGTCATGTTACGATTAGTTCTTCCTCCTTACCTGTCTAATGGCCGACCATGCTATAATCTTTTAACCCTCCAAATTCTGTACTTCATAATGGTCGGCCCTGCTATAATCTTTCCTAACCGTGGGCGTTTACATAAATGTATATCGCAGGGGTTGGTAAATCAGCTTTTGAACCTAACATCAGTTGCATCAAGTACGCTAACGACCCGGTCATGGGCAGGACCCATAGCTTCTCTCATCCGAAGCTGAAAATGCAGGTCCCTTTGACCATGCTTTCCTTTAATGGAGCGTTATCGTGTGCAGGACCCAAAGCTTCTCTCATCCAAAGCGGAAAATGCAGGTCCCTTTGACCATGCTTCCCTTTACTGAAGCTTTGTCGGTTTTTGGTTTCAGGAATTTTGTCGCGCTGTTTCTGGAGATTCCCCTAAAAAAATTATTTAGTTGTGTCTATTTTATGCGGATGAATCTACGGATCATTTCTTATATTCTTTTTATATATAAAAACTTTATAAAGTAATAGGTGGTTAGAAGTAACAGTGTTTGACTTGGTAATCTTTCTTTAGTTCAGATACTCTCATTTCTACAAGTTTATAAATCTATTTTTTTCTAAAGATATGTGATGGGTTGTTCAGAAAGGGAAGCAGAGATCCAGATCGATTAGAACCCTTGTTGTTGAAGGTACAGATGCAAGGACCAATATTGATGAATTGGTTGTATCAAATCTATTTTCCATACAAAAACAGAAATCGTCCGGTAAATACTTCGGTAAATCCATGTATCCATTGATGTCAACTAAGAGAAGCATTTATAACAAACAAGCAAACTATGCAGACTCAAAAAACTTATGGGGGTGGAGGGACAGCCTTGTAATACGCCTCTGGTTCCCTCCCCAAATTAAAGCAATACAAAGAGACACTTCTTGATAATAGTACAATAGTGAGTGCTGGAGTCAAGCAGATTTAACGGTGTAAACAGCCTGAATAACTGTACAGACAAGAACGACGACTGCAGCAATGGTTGCGCACGCATACCACGGATTTGCAAAATGAGTCTTAATGAATTCGCGAAGCATCACTCTGAGCGAGCTCTTATAGTATGCCCTTACTTTTCTCACAATTTCCTCATCGATCTCTTTTACCTGGTCCTCTGTGATAAGCATGTTGAGCCCGTTGAAAAGACCGGCAACACTCTGACTGTTTTCAAGAAGATTTTGTATAATTCCTTGCCTGATAAGAAGAGCTGCGTCGCTATCAGTCTCGATGAGAGCGGTCATGAGTGCCATGTATCTGTTAAAGAATCTTCGACCAGGTTGCACGCAAAATTCCTCATATGCTATCATGTTTCTCAACATCACTTCGGAGCTGTCTACTAAACACAGCTTGGGAAGATGCAGATGACCCCTCAGCTTAAATCGCCCTGGTTTGAAGCACAGATTGTTGTCGTCTGATGCCTTCACAACAATTCCTACTCTCTTTAGCTCTTTGGCTCTAGGAATTACCCAGTAATCGTTTTTTTCTTCCTCAGGCTTCCTGAAACACATTCTTCTCCCAATACTAATAAGAGATATAATCCAGAAGCTGCATTTTTCACAGCAGCGTTTCCAATATTTGCTGCTGCAGCTTCTCGTCCGGGAATCTGATCCATCCTGATGTCTTCGTTGGCCAAGGCTATACAGTCATTAAAGTTCCTTTTTCATTTGAAATTGAAAAGAAATTTTGCAATATGCTAGCCAGCTACAACAAGACTATTGACCAGTGAGATACCTTATGCGTCTTACCTAGAAGGCAGAGCAAGGATATGGCCGTATTTCATTTTTCAGTTAGTTCAGAGTATACATATTTGTAAATTGTAATAACTGCAAAGATCTCAAGTCAATGAAAGTTTGAGATTGATGACTTACCCCATGGATTTCACTATGCAGCGATGTGAATATTCTATTAAGTGTTTTGGCCGCGGCTCATCCTTCATCATTTGCTGTAGATCCTCAGCCCATTTTTCAAATGGAAATGATGCAATAATCAGCTCAAAAGAAAATTCACCATGAGTATCTTGTGAGGGAAGGAACATGCCTTTCCAGGTGATCAGCTCACACAGAAGAGCAAGCAGAATCTGATTCTCCAGTTTAAATAAGTCTCTCTGCACATACATACCCACACATGTCTGCAACGTTCTGTAATCCAGGAGGGGATGAAAGCGATCGCTCATCCTCCGTTGGCTGTAAGAAAAGCATAACTCGAGGAGGAAAACAGCGTCTAACATGAAGACATCTGCATGAAACTCAAAATCTTCAGAGTAGCATGCTTTGATTTCATTTTCAAAAGAGGTCACATAAACACGCAGTTGTTGCAGCAAATCCTTAACATTTTCATCCGTGGCTTCCAAACCCTGGCGATCCAGCGATCGTCCTAAAGCACGGTCAAGGGCCTTGAATTTGTGAGATCTGAGGTTGAAGTTGGGTTTGAAGTGGTGGTGGTGATATGGGCCTAAGCCAACCACTTCAGGGACATAAGCCTTTGTGTTCAGTTCTCTCAGAAACTCGGGCACTCTCACAATACAGGGCAGAGGCTCTGTTGTTCCCGTTTGATGCCTTTTATTGCTGAGTGCAAGCAATTCATCAGCAATCATATCAATTGCTGCTTGGAGATGCCCACCTCCCTCTGCCATGGCTGTATGTAGATGTTCTGCAACGCAGACAGAAGTTTTTGTGTACACGCTTCTAATTGAGTTCTGTTTCTCTGTGAAATCATCAACACATCATCTGTAAAGAAACATTAAAGATAGAGATGATTCAACAACCATATTCCCCATTAAAAATGTCATGCTTGACCTTTCATAAGTTGGAAGGCACCGTGCCCCCATGACTCAAGGCCATTACAATAATCATGACTCTATGCATTACAAACGTGAGAATGAGTATTATTTGAAGTTTTGGTTTTGAGCTTCCCTTACCCATGGAGGCTTGTCCTCATGCCTCACCATGCTTTCTTTATTTGAGTATCTCCTTTTGCATCCCCATAATGACTCAAACCTGCAACAAATAAAGAATAAGAAAAAGAAAAAGGATTAGGCTTCCTTATATCAACATTCTTTCTTCTATTCTTTTTGCTTTCTTTACCTTCTTCTTGGTGTTTGGAAGACTACCACTTAGCTTCCTTTCATCACTACCATGTAGATTTCCTTCATGTTGCACTTCCATTTTATAGCCAAGACAATCAAATCCATCAACACACTTCATAAGCTTATCATTGCTATAATTAATAGCAAACATCTCCAAATTCTAGAAAATTAGATCATTATCAATGTCTTCACACACATCAATAATGACATTCTCACAATGACTATTCTAATAGCCATCATCATCAAATAAATTACCATTATTAGTCTTCCTTTTACTAACAATGACACCAAATGTTACAACATGACTCTCAATCTCATTGCAATCACCATTATGATCATGATGCTCATCATTACCATTGAACAAATCGCTATCAAGTTGAAGTGAAAAACTAGCATCCATCACACTAGCTTCAACATAAGAGACATTACTACCATCAACAAGGTTAAGCTCACTCTTAGATACCTCTTCATGGCTTCTCCCATCCATCATTGATTCAACTTGATCGTCAATATGTGGCTGCCCGATCTCATCAAAGCTTGAAGGTTCAAGATTCCAAATAGGAGTTCCCAATTCCAATGGCTTCTCCTCTTTAAAGGAATCAACAACAAGCTCTTTAGCCCACTTTGGAGGTACCCACTTAAAAGGTAAACTCTCCTCCATGGGCTTAACATCATATTCATCAAAAACATTATTAAAGAAATTATTCTTGTACATACCTTGGATAGAAGACTCACCTCACTCCCATGAGATAGTCTTAACTTGACTTCAAATATTTTTTCCTTTTCCATAAGGTGTAGAACAATTGTAAAAAGGATGAGTATCATACCTTCTAATGTTATCCTTGATCCTCCTTGAAAAAGTTCCTTGATCTTTGCCACTCTATTGGATTTGATTCTTCATCTCCCATGACTCATGAGGTAGGAACTCTGCTTGATGAGCAACATACACCATCTTGGACTTTGAAGATCTCTTGGTCCCTTTTATGAAGTTCTTGGTTTCTGATGAGTGGCGAGATACCCTACACTCGACCATATGAATATGAGCGTAGCACGCGCAATCTGATCGAACTCCGTAGCCTAAGTGCCTACACGCCCATGGAACACTTATGGTTAATCATTCGTTGTCTTCCCAGACTTACTTGTAGTTGTCACGGTGTATGGTTAAGTAAGTCCGAGGTATATGATTTTTATAGTCTTTTTATGTTTTTGTCTCCTATGTTAACAAGGTGAAGGGTTGAGAAACTAATTACTAATTCTAACTAATGAACTAAGTCTAAATTACCTAGCATTAGCATTCGTTCCCACTTACCGTACACACCCTGAACCAATGGAACTGTGGCTACCAAACGCTAATCGTTGCTGGGATCACCACGCGTAATGCACATGCTCGAAGTGGTCGTACTGAGGCACTTAACTAGGAGAGAAGGGTTGAGAGAGAAAGCAATAAATAACAGATAATAAATAACAGGTAATAAATAATAGTAATAAAATCATATTCCATGCACTACAAGGTTTATCCAAGAAGCTCTTCTTTATTGCCGTACACAAACTTGTGTTTAAGTACAATGTTTACTCGAATAAAGATCCATTCACTTTAGGACTCCTACTACGAGCACATGGAAAATATTCTATCTCTGGAGTGATCAATCTGCCAGAGTTTCCCTACTGTCTAGCCTAGGATGAGGAAACAAGGGAGAGCTACCTCTTATTTATAGATATGATGGCGCACTGCAATATCGTGTACGTGATATCGTGGGGGAGGATGCGATATCGTGTACATGATATCGCGAGGGATGTGATATCGCAGCCCATGCGATATCGCGTCCCATCATACCCCCATGACTAAATGAAAACTTGTCCTCAAGTTCCTTACAATAATATCAAGAAGGTATGGGATTATTGACTCAAAGGAAACTAATGGGATGACATGTGAATGGATCATCATTACAAGACTTGACAAAACTGGTGTTCATGACAACAAGAGTGAACACCTTATTACATTGACATCAGGCCTCATTTGGCAGCTTGAGAAAGAGAGAGAGAAAGAAGTGTTGCTGCTTCCAATGCCAAGATTGCGCCTTTCATTGTCCATCGGTAAGCGCACCATTGGTCTTGCTCCTTGCATATCTACTTCAACGCTGCTCCATTCCAAGTGTTCCTTCCAGATCCAATCCGTTGTTGCATGATCGCCATCTACACATACAACACAGTCTTATATTAGCAAGGGTAATTGAATCATCATGTAATTGATACCTTGCTTCGGTGTAAGTCCATTGGCTAGGTTGTTGTATGGCTGATACAGATCTAGAGATATATTAATGATGACTACTGAAGGTGTAGGGGTTAGGAGAAAAATTGAAAAAATCGGGCCCTGTACCCCCATGACTAATCATGAACCTTCGGTAGCATTAAAATGGAGAAAGAAAAGGAATAAGAAAGATAGATAAAAAGAGACAACTAGGACATCGATGAAATGGATGTCAAGATGGAAATGAACAAAAGAAAATGAATTGCAAAAATGTTAAGAAAAAGAATTTAACTGGTGCACAAAATAGGAATGTGAGTGGGTGCTCCCCAAAGTAGGCTTATGCCCTTAATGCCCTAACAAACCCACATTCAAAGAGTCCGTAGGCTCTGGGAATGTCATTTGGAACAAGATTTAAATTATTAACCACAAGAATTTACCGAAAAGAAAACAATGTATCTAAAAACAATGTATCAACCAAAATATACACTAATGATATAACTAAAAATGAGGTGAACAATGGAGAGAAGGATGGAGAGAAGAGAATAGAATGGAATCTCAAGAACAAGGTGGTGTATAGCCCCTTGTGTGTTTCATGATTAATGTGACTTGGCAAATATCATTCCAACTCTAGCCTCAAACCAACCACATCCAGTGACTTCACATCAATGCATCCGGTTAATCCATCTCCTTGAATAACAAGAATGCTTCCCCCAAGAGTCACCACCATTCCGACGAAACAAGGAGGAGAGAATGGGAAGCGAGAAGGGCCTCAGTTAGAGGGAACATTTTTGGTTCCATAACCAGTGCTTGTAGCCCAAGGAATTATTTTGTCTAAGGGGTGTGCTTTGAATTCTCACCCTTTTTGTTTTTGTTTTGTGTTTATATGCGTGAGAACCACACCATGCAAAGATTTCTTATTTTTATTGTCTCAGCTTCCGATAATTGGGTAACATCGGAACAACAAGAAAACTCAAGAAGAAAACATCCAAGCACCTAAGAGAATGTCCAACACAAAAGCATCAAGTTCCCTTGAAGTCACACTTTTGTGAAACCTTGAGTCCTTCCTCAGTTTGAGAAATGCCCAGTCACCGATTTGTTAAAGTTCTTATTATGAAGGGGATTGTACATTTCCAAGTCGAGAGAGACCATAGAAGCTGGTGGATGGATGGATGAAGTGAACTCATTGCTTTCCATATAAAAAGAAACATACCTTAGTATCAACATCATGACTTAAAGGTAAAAACAAAACATTAGCAATCAATATGAAAATAGTTCATACCATCAGGAAGAACACTTATTGGGTGACGAACTTACACGGTGGATCACACACACACAAACACACAAAAAATGAAAAAGTATAACGATGTTGAAAAACAAAAATAAGAAAAGTTAAAGAAATTTGTAAAAGAAAAAACAATAAAGGTTAAAGAAATTTGTAAAACAAAAACAAAAAAGGTTAAAGAAATTTGTAAAACAAAAACAAGAAAGGCTAAAGAAATTTGTAAAACAAAAATAAGAAAGGTTAAAAAAATTTCTAAAACAAAAATTTGTAAGAAAAAATCATGTAAAACAAAAATGTGTAAAACAAAAACTAAAAAGAATTGAGGGCCTCCAATGGTTTGCATAGGTGGCCATCTCCGCCATGACTGAATTGCAAGGGAGAGATCCGAAATAATTTGCGTCTATTTAAATTTCGTAAAAGTGCCCAACTTCTTCCCACTGATATTCTCAAATTAAGGGGTAGAATTTGGCAATGCTCATACTCCAATGTATCTATGCTTCCATTGTTAACATGTGTTGTTTCCCCAGTTCGTTCCATGCATATTAGTTTTCTCTTTCTAGTAGCTATCAACCATGGGGTGTTTACTACTAGTGTGGTTGCTACATATAGGCACCTTTGAATTTGTGTTGCCTGGGCACACCGATTACATGGAAGAGATATGTTGAACATTCTTCCATGTCATCACCCTCTGAGTCACTGTATGTGATGCACGGAACTTTCTTCTTCCCGATCTTTCCTTAAATATTTATCTTAGATATCTGCAAGGAAAGATTGCAGATCCCTAGATATGCATCTACTGTACTTAGCCATGGCCTTCGGATTATAATTGGGAAGTCCCCTTCATTGTTGTTAACTTCTATCACCAGGAAGTCAGCTGGGTAAGACCAACCACACACAGTGGTAACAATGTCCTCCACCAATCCCAAGGGAATGGTGATGGACTGGACTACCAGCTCTAGTTGAATGTTGCTCTTCTAAAGTTGGGGCAAGTTCCAGGCTTGATACATTTCTCATGAAATTAAGTTGATCTTGGAACATGAGTCAAGAAGAGCCTTATGCGGTGCATTCTTGGTGATTTGTAAATAGATTAAGGGGGTTCCAGGATCAGTTAGTTTCCTAGGAAGGTGGCCTACCTTGATCTAGTTGGTTATAGTATGCGTTAACATAACCGTATGCGTACAGCTCTGTTGGACTGAAGGGTGCTCGAGAGTGTTGTTTGGTGGAGGAGTGTACATAGGCTCAACTGCTTATTGTTGCGAGAGCTTGTCTGGGCTTCTGGTTCTGAAGAAAGGTCTTCTCTTTTTACAGTTGTTAGAACCAGTAGCGGGTTGAATATTTACGGCTCTCATAGCATGGCATTGCTGCGGTTGAGTGGGGAGTTCCCTTTGCATTGTTGGAGTAGGAGGTGTGGGAACTATAGGTGGGAGAGGTGCGAATGGAGTTGGAGGATGGTAAGTATGTGGGGTGCCTCCTGGAGGAGAAGGAGTCCTCCTAAAGTACTCCTAAATGTGCTAGTGATGTTAGGAAGTTGTGTGACTCATAGATTCACTTGGAGAAACCGGTTGCTGCACATAATAGCCATAAGGATCAGGTTGTCGGTAAGGGTATTGCTGTTTCGGCGGTGGTATCCCCCATGACTGTGGGTATTGCCACTGCTGATGCTATCCGATGGGTTGTGGTGGAGTTCCACTTGGATAGTATGTTAGTGGTTGGTGGAATTGCCTTGGGTTACCTTGAGGATAAGGTAACCTTCGGGGTGTTTGCTGTTGGTTGAGTCATGGGTTAAGTGCATACACCCCAGACTCCTATAAATGTGAGATGATTGGACAACATCCCTTGGGATGATCATAATGGTAGATCTCACATCCACCGTCATCATCTGTGTCTGAATCCACAACTTCATCAGAGATAGTAATTTTTCCCTTACCCTTGTTATGTGCAGGGCCTAAGTTTCTCCACTTTTTCTTACCTTTGTCACTACTTCGTTCCTTCTTAGACTCCTCTATGATTTTTAGGACAGTTTCAAGTCTGGAGTCTAAGGAATCCCACAATTGATCCATCTTAGCTGATACTTCTGTTGTTAGTTTTTGAACCGACAAGGTTTTTCTATTCACCAACTCTTCGAGTGATGACTCATCCTCTTCATCACAAAATTTCACTCCCTTCTTCCAAAGAGAGGGATCACGGTTATATTCTTCCACACTCTCTCTTTTTTGTAGTTCACCTTCTTCTTTTGCTACTTGTTCCAACAAGCGATGAACATCATGGGCTCTAAGTTCTGATAGTATCCCTTGGGCATAAGTCCCAAGGGTTCTCCTCGTCTCATGTCTTAGCCCATCTACGATGTGGCAAAGTTGATCCCGTTGAGTGTATCCATGGCTCGAGTAATGATGTAACAATGTGTAGTAGTGGGCCATGGCAGCATCCAAGGGTTCATGATTACCTTGCTTCCATCCTTGGATCTGCTTACACAAGTTGGACACTCTAGAGTATGTTTGATACTTATCGTTGAAGAGTTCTAACATTGTACTATACCTCCTAATGGTTTCTAGTTCTAAGGATCGATACCAGCTCTCTGCTTCCTTTGTGAGTGTCCTGGGGAACAACTTGAGTTTCTGCCACTCGTTCTCTATATTTTTCACAGTTCAGGCATCATGGTATGCCTATAAATGATGTTGTGGATCAGGGTTGTATCCTCCTTCAAAGCGTGGGATATTGTTCATGTCTAAACACTTGATCTAGCTGTCTTTTAAATGCCTTGTTGGTATTCTTATAGCCTCCATTATATCAAGCATACTTCGGGTGGGAAGTAGGGGCTTGTCATGATCATCTCTTTCATGATGCCTTTGATGTCTTTGTTGTTCCCTACTTTTCCTTCGTTCATGACCTTGTCCTCTCTCTTGACTCTCTCGCCTAGGTCTCTCATTTTTCCTACCTCTATCCTCACCGTTATGTTCATGGTGGCTATGCCCGGATGTGGAAGGAGAGGGTGAGTGATGAGATGAAGGAGAAGAAGAAGGAGAACCATCACCATGATGATGTTTCTTGCCTTCTCTTCGGCTCCTACGACCCTGATCATGGTGATGATCTAAGTGCCCATCCTTGTTATAAGTTGTTGTTTCCTCTGTGAACAATTGGTGTTCACGAGGATCAGAACTGGGGTTTTGTATTGTGGATCATAGGTTCTAATACCCCACCTCCTCATTATCGTTAGAAGGGAGAACATCTTTTGATAGCAAACCCGTTATGAGTAGTTCACCATCTTCGATTTCACTTAGGATGTGCCAGACCTCTTTGCCCTTCAACAGTGTATGTTGGCTCTCCTACCTTGAGTTCCTCATACGTTGTAAAGCTGTGGAATGGTAATCCCTCATGTCAAAATCACCCATAACGTATTCAGCATAGAGCTGAGTCATGCCTATCTATGCCAAAGCACGAAGGAGCATGTTGGCGACTAATCGATCTGGAGGTAACACTATGTTACCTTGCAAATATCTCCATCATAGTTGTTCATCTTGATGGAGGATAAAGGTAAAGTCTAGAATATACTCATCGGGATGAGTATAGACTACCCAGTATTGTTGATGACTTGGCAGATTTAGGTTATGTGTTTTTGATTGTCAACTATTCTTTGTATTGTCCCTAGGTCGTGAGTTGCTCTTATGAGAAGAAGACATTGTTATCAGTGTGCTAATTTCACCATTATATAATTTTTTCTTTAATTAAACCGAAGGTTCGTTTAGGCTCCCAATGATGTGAGTGATATCCTATGTTCTATTCAACGCGCAAACACTTAGTCCCTAGCAATGGCGCCAATGATGAGTGGCAAGATACCCCTACACTCAACCATATGAATATGAGTGTAGCACGCGTGATCCAGTCAAGCTCCGCAAACTAAGTGCCTACACACCCATGGAACACTTAGGGTTAATCATTCGTTGTCTTCCCAGACTTACTTGTAGTTGTCATGGTGTATGGTTAAGTAAGTCCGAGGTATATGATTTTTATAGTCTTTTTATGTTTTTGTCTCCTATGCTAACAAGGTAAAGGGTTGAGAAACTAATTACGAATTCTAACTAATGAACTAAGTCTAAATTACCTAGCATCAGCATCTGTTCCCACTTACCATACACACTCTGAACTGATGCAACCGTGGCTACCAAACACTAATCGTTGTTGGGATCACCATGTGTAACGCACGTGCTCGAAGTGGTCGTACTGAGGCACTTAACTAGGAGAGAAGGGTTGAGAGAGAAAGCAATAAATAATATATAATAAATAACAGGTAATATATAACAGTAATAAAATCCTATTCCATGCGTTGCAAGGTTTATCCAAGAAGCTCGTCTTTATTTCCATACACAAACTTGTGTTCAGGTACAATGTTTGCTCGAATAAAGATCCATTCACTTTAGGACTCCTACTGCAAGCACATGAAAAATATTCTATCTCTAGAGTGATCAATCTGCCAGAGTTTCCCTACTGTCTAGCCTAGGATGAGGAAACAAGGGAGAGCCACCTCTTATTTATAGATATGACGGTGCACTACGATATTGCTGGGGAGGATGCGATATTGTGAGGGCTGCGATGTTGCGGCCCATGCCATATCACATCCCATCAGTTTCCTTCCTTGAAACCCTTGAGTATTAAGCACTCCTTCACTCAATAAGAGATACTTGAGAACTTCTTATCTCATTAATCTTTACTTTATCATATCCTTCATCTTCCATTCCTTCTTGATGGCTAGAATATATTCTATCAATTCTCCTCAAAATATTTCCCATGTTAGTCTTGAGTTTTTCCATAACGATTTTTGAAATTTCTACAAAATCTTGTTGTTTGTGGACCTTTACATTGGGAGGAACTTCTTGAATTTTAGCCATAAAATCTTTAAATGAGCCCTTAAACTCTTGAAGCTCTTTTCTAAGCTCTCAATATGTCTTCTTCTTTAGATCCACACCTAAAGAAACAAGAATGATATCCAAAAGAAAATACACAAGTATCCATAGCAATGTTCCTTTCATTCAAAGAAAACACCAAGCTTTAACATAGAAGTGTGAAAACCTCCAAACCTTGGCTCTGATGCAAGGGGTTGCATCTTGATAGACCATAAAAAGATCCAATCCACAACTTCCAAGAAAATCTATCTTAGAAAATAATAATAACATAGTTAAATAGGGAAAATATTTCTTATATTGAGAAAATTCTAAAAATACATAGGAAATACACCTAAGAGGAGGAACCAAGTTCAACTCTCAACTCTTCTATGGATCTTAGAGGCCACAATTGTTCCCTCTCAATCCTTAATTGTTCACATGAAGCCCAAGCTCAAGATAAGACACTTATAAGAGATTCTTCTAGCCTCTTCCAAGTGCTCTCCCTTGCCTCTTACTCAGTTTCCTTAGACAAGCTCTCCGCCCTTGCACAAGCTTTCTTTTCTCAAGGGCTCTCTCTCTTGCCCTCTATTGGGATGTTTGGCCTTTGATGTTTGCACTTTAGCCCTAGACACATTGGCATTTGGCATTGTGGGACTTGACACTATGACATCTAGAATGATGAATTACATTAATATTTATAATCAAGTAGAACATAAAAATCCTAGAAACCTTTCCTCAACTCAACTTAAGATTCTTTAGCTATTTCCCAAGTCTTCTCACCTTCTCCGTAGCTGTTTCCATCTTACTTTGGTTGTTTTTGTTTTGCACTAGTTATTTCCTAAATTAGGATGGATGCTTTTAGAAGTTTCCCCCTCCAAAATGCCACATTAGATCTTTTTTTCTTATTGACATAAACATCTCTAGTTTCATGTAGACATCTCCTATGAAAGCCCTAATCTTGAGAGAGATGTTTACTATTTTTGGTAGACGTCTCCTTTGGACTTGGAACGTCTACACTTCAAGGGAGATGTCTATATGGAGACATCTATCTTTCTGTGGAGACATCTATCCTAAAGGTGCCAAAAATAAAAATTCTCTTTTTGATGCTAGAAGCCTCCAAATGCCTCCCAACAAGTTTCCATAGATGCTGGAACCTCCTAAACTCATCAAAATAAGCCAAAAATACCCCAAAACATGACAAAACATCCAAGAATCATCCTCAAAAAAATCAAGACAAAAAGACACATAGAATGTAAGGTAGAACAAGGGGATCAAAAGGGGTGTTCCTACACTAGAAAGTATATCTTGACTACCATACATGAATGCACCTCTTACATTAGTGTAGGGGTCCTGATGCATCCCCCCTTATAGGCCTAGTTTCATACTTTTTCTCTCCTATCATCTCTATTGTGATTCTAGGATGCGTAGGCTACATTGATGAACCTCTATTAACACTTGGATGCTAGAAAACCTTTGCCATTATGTTGTAAAGACTATAAATACCTAGGATGATCTTTTACATAAAACAACTTCATTCTAGCATTTTTATTTGGCTTTTGACATCTAGTTTTGTGTGAAGAACTCTTCCTCCCATGGGTAAGTTGATTTTCTTTCTTATCTTATGTATGTATTTTGAGTCATCACTTTCACAAGTGTAGCTAGACTCTATTAGAGTGCTAGCTTGCTTATGTAGCCTAGAACCATTTGGTCAACATAAAATCTAGTGTTTGTATCGTGAATAAAGCATATGATTTTCCCTTGTTCTACCATTGATGCCTTAAATACTAAAATACTAAAAAATCTAAAACATTTTAAATAATAAAAATATTTATTTAATTCTTATTTTATTAAGTTGCAAAAATTTGTCCTTATCTAAGAAGATCATAAGTATTTGACATGATGTTAGGTAATCAAGGTTTTTACTAAGAGTCATTTTTATTACATTTTGTGTGTGGTGTTGCACCTGTATCCAAGTCGGATTTCATCACAAGCATTACACCTATCCCTAGGAGGGATTTCAATGCATCAGTTTCTATTAATGTTTTATTCTTATATTCATGAAATTCATAAAAACTATAAAACATAAAACTATAAATATTTTCTCTCTATCTCTCATTGTGGCAACATGGGTTTCCAGTTGTATTATATGTATTATAATATATTTTATATTTTTTAAATGCAATGATATATATGAGTGTTTTTATAAATTCACTAAATATCATCTTTGAAGCTTGCAACAGAATCACATTGTAGTTTGTATGATATATCTCATTGGTCTAAAATTAGAAAATCTCCTATCATTGGGGTCATTTTTGAGGAAGGAATTGGAAAATTGCCTAGAAATACTTGTACATTATTGATTTTAACATTTATTAAAATCAAGTGTGTGTTTCTTATTATTATGTATATGTTCTAAGCATGAATGAGCTGGTAGATAGCATTAAGAGTCCACTAAATATCTCTAGAAATGCATCTAGAAAAAAAAGGGCTTTTATCACTTTTTATCATTTGAAGGATGTGACCCTTCCACTAGTTGTGTTGTCTTATCATTAAGATAACTAGGGAATATGGAGAGATGTCCATGAATGGTTATCTAAGGAACCAATTTTAGCTATTACAGATGATCTTAAAAAGGCCTTGATTAACATGGGGCTAGAGGATGAATGCACATCGTATAGAGCTCATGAGCATGTGTATGATGAATATGAGCCTTTGTACATGTAAGGTGCTCAAGATACAATGGTGGAAGAGTAGTCTAGTCATAGCTATTCATCTGATATTTTAGATGAAGAGTAGGAAGAAAAAGCAAATAAGAAAGGCAATGGGCAACTCTATCATGAAGGTCCATGATTAGCTGTTATCAACTAAGATGTAGCTCAAACTCAAAATGATGACCTTTTTCCTAGGTTTTAGAATTTGCATTTATTTGGACCTTCTAGTAGTGGCAATAATTCCCCTTTATTTAACTAGGATGATCATCATGAGTTAATTGAAGTTGTACACATTTCAAAGAAGCAGATTCATGATAGAAAAATCAAGAAAATTAACATGCTTTATGTATCAAAATATAGAGGCTATACTAGTAATGATCCCCATCTTTACATGTAAGTCTTTAACAATGTTTGCTATCTCTAATGACTCATAAGTGATTGGCAGAAGTTGTGGCTGTTTCCCTATATCTTTATTAAACATGTCGAAACCTAGTATAGATCCTTATCTCCAAAATAAATTGTATGATAAGTAGACATGGTCAAAATATTCTATATAAAATTTTAGA
>MNCI01027794.1:2031-21580 GCA_015680685.1 Gnetum montanum
TGTGATCTACCGCTTCACAGTTAGTTTTTTCCAACATTATCACCATCATTTTTACTGTTATCTCTCAATAATATGGGACACAAATTCTTTTTCCTCGTTAACCTTTACCAAAAGTGTAACCTTGATCTATTTTCCCTGACAATTTCTTCCCATTCAACAAATCCCTTGTATATCAAGATTACAGTCATACCAGAGAAATAGGAAAATGGTTGGGTACTTGTAAATGGCAAGAGAATTCGAGAGTGAATCCCTCTGAGGAAAGCCAAGTTGAGGAGAATAAGAATTGGTATTGTCATTCCGAAGAGACATAGGGACACCATTAATACTGAAATTTTCTTGTTGTGGTTTTGAGCTTTTGGCTGGTGTTGTGGCTGCTCTTATTAACAACATTGAATGGCAGCGTCTATGATTTAATACTTAAAAGTTTGTTCTGGAAAGGGAAAGCTACCAACCCACCATGCCAAATGGAATTAAATTCAAAGACGTCAGTCCAANGCAGATGTAGCTATTTAAGTCTATCCTGAGATTGGTCATACACAAGAGTTAAGAGCTCTCCCATTGCATGAGAGAGAGGCTTCTTTTTGTTCTCTCCTTGTGATGAAGAGAGAGAAGCTTGTTATTTCCACATTGCATGAGAGAGAGGNTAGGATACATTTGTGGGGTATGCCCCAATTCAGGTTTCCTCCCTTAATACTTGTTTATTTATAAGGTTGGTCCCGAGTTTCATTCATAGTGCTCTCAACTTTCCCCTTCCCCTTAACCCTATGACTTGTTCAGGTTACTATAACTGATACACTGTTAATATCAATAGAACTTATTTTCAGGGTCTGACACCCCCTACATTTGTGGGGTCGGCATTTGAATCGACTGCTTAAGAAGGTTGTTCAAGCAGCGGAAACACGGTGTCAAGTGAAGGAGAATTCTTTTTTGTCCCCATTAGGTTATTAATGAACCCCATTGATCACAAGTGTCATGTTATTGGGTCCATGCCAATGGGTCCTTCTATGTCCATGTTATGCCATGGCATGGGTCATGCTATGTCTATGCTATGTCGACTAATAAAAGGAAGTTGAATAAGTCTTTGCATGGTGTGGTTCTCATAAAAAAAAGATAGGAATTCAAAGCACATCTTTTAGACAAAATAAATGAACTACAAGCACTAGTTATGAGACTCAAAAGACATGTTACCCATGCCTAAAGGTCCCCTATAACTAAGACCCTTCTTCACTTCCTACTTGTCTTTTCTTCTTAAATAAGGAGCAATGGTTGTTCTGTGAGAGAACTCTTGTGTCTCAAGGGGATGGACTGGTCTTAAGATGATGATGTAAAGTCGCTGAATGTGGTTGGTTTTAGTCTGGAGTAATGATGAATCTTATCAAGTTATTTAACCATAAAATCCACAAGGGACTTCATGTGACCTTAATCAAGAACTCCATTTCACACACACTCTCTCATCCATCTATGCTTTCCATATCTCATCTCACTGCTGGTTTCATGTTCTTGTTCAATCTCCTGGTTTGATGTGTTAGAATTCTTAGGTGGTTTCTTCCGGGTTTTTGTACTTAACCTTCTGTAACCATTAATCATCCATGGATCCCATAGACTCTTTGGTTTAAAGTTATGCAAGGGCATAAAAGGCCTGTTCTTGCTTTGGAGAGGACCCACTTGCATATCTTTTGGTTGGGTTAGTTAAGTTCTTTATCCTTAGACACTCTTACAATCAAATATTTTTTTACCCCGTTAATGACATCCAATTGTGTACATCTTCACAGCATTTTTTAGTAAACTTTTCTTTGTATTGTTGTGAATTCTCACATCCTCTTCAAATATTTCCATCTGTCGAACTTTTTCAAATATAATGAACCGCTTATCTATTTTACCCTATTTGTTAGCCTTCCCACTAACATGACTAAAGGAATCAATCTACCACACTCACAACCTAGTCGAGTGTAACCATCGACAAGACAAGGCATTTAACAACTGTGTGTTGCACATTGCATACTAATTCACAATTCTGTTATGATTGTAGTGGAAAGCATGAACTAGAAGTAGGACTATCTTCACCGAGGATGATGTAGCAGTACCACATGATGTAGACTATTCATGATTATTGGTTCTTCTCTCTCAATCTTCAGTTGCCAAGAGGTGTTGGATGTCACTTTTATCCAAGGTGTTCACTTCTCTTATCATGAACATCCAATTTTGTAAAGATTTTAACTCCATACACTTGGGCACTCAAAGTCTATTTGTTCCATTCGAGTTAGTTTGTATGTCAGTCAATAATCCCATACCTTTCCAATATTTTATAAGGAACTTGTTCCTCCTCTTCTTCTCTCAAGGAAAAGTTTTCATTTAGTCATGGGGGTATGATGAATTATGTTTTTTGTGTGCTCCGATGTTGGATACCCGATGTTAGATCCTCGATGTTAGGTATTCAATGTTGGAGCCCAGACATGATGTCAGATGTTCAATATTGCAAGATATATGCCAACCTATAAATACAATGTTGGGCTCATGATTTCCATATATAGTTTTTTCAGTTAGAGTAGCAAATCTCTTGCAGTTTGTTGTCTCCAGAGTTAGAATATTTTTTGAGTGCCCATATCAAGAATCTGAGTGTGTACGAATCTTTATTCAAACACTGATGTACTTGAGTGTGGCAGTGTGACAGGAATAAAAATGAACTCTTTTAATAATCCTTGCAACACTAAGAGTAGATTAATATTTCCTTTAATGCACTTTACTTTTATGCACTTACTTTAATGCATTTAAATTAAGCATTTAATTTTTGGCTGTTAATGAACATAAGCACGATCACTTCGAGCATATATATAGTGCTTGGTAATCTAGTAACACTTAATGTTTGGTAGCCCAATAGCACTATATGTGTTTAGGATGTGTCTAGGAAAGTCAGATGCATACTTGTGTTAGGATAGCTAGGCAGTAAATGAATTAGATCTTAAATTACTCTACCTTTCATTCTTGTTGTAGGTGATTAAACTTATACAACATAAAATGAGAAAAATCATGTACCTCAATTAGACTTAAACCATACCCTTAAGCCTCATAAGTGTATTTGGGAAGACAACGAACATTCTCAATGCCCATTTTACTTCCTAGAGAAACTAGTACACTGAAGAACTATAGGTCCATGGAATTTGACCAAATTTCATGTAAATGCCTTAGTGATTCATATGGCTAGGCATAGGGATACCTCACCGCTCATCAATTCATTATGCATAAGAATGTTTTACAACCTCAAGGACTAGACCTTTCCTATGATTTAAGGGCCTAAGATGCATTACTTGTATCTAACTCATTCCCTAACTTGTTCTTGGATCAGATTCCATGTTGGTTATATCCTACTATCTTATCCTTTACAAATTGGCTATTTCCCTTGATTAAGCTAAGGTATGGAACATACCAAGGTTAATTAGCAAAGACAAAGTATGAAAAAGGAAACATGGTCAAAGGATATACCAAAAGCAAGAATTATCATGGGTTTTATATATTTAGATGGCTAAGATGGTAGTAAAGGCAATGGGTGATGAGTGTTAGTATCCATCATTAGCCACCATATTAGGGATCTCGACCATTGATTCCTATGAAAGACATGATGGGAAACATAAAAAAAACCCATGTACAAAAGTATCACCAGTCATAAGAGATGACCATGCAAAAAAAAGGGAAGATAACATAATAGAAATGAAAAAGAGGAATAGCAAAAGGTAAAGACAAAAAGCAAAAAGAAAACAATAGTTTGAGGGATATAAAGAAGCAAAAGCAAAGTAACTAAATAATAGAGTAATAAGAATGATTAGAAGTGAAGGTGTCCATGAAGATACTAACTATGGAGGAGTCACTCCTTTGCTACTAATGTTATACCCTAGTTCTAAGGTAGTGGCATCATTATTTAAGTGGTAATTGCTACCTACCCCTTTAACACTCTACTCATAGAAAGGGGTTCTTGTGGGATGTTTGAAATTGTAAGCTTGGAACATCACCCCAACTGTAAGGTTCTTATGGGAGTGTGGCTTGGCTCATGATTGAAGGTTCTTGTGGGGCCATCTGTTCTTCTTCTTTTGTTTGTCATTTCTTCTGTTTTTTTTTGCAAGAAATTCAATATTTGACTTGCTTCAATCATGAGGTTTTTGTGAGGGCCAAATTAATTTTTAAGGGCTGCTCACATGGCATTGATCTTGCTTGATATCGGTAGATGCCTTTACCACTAAAGAACTACATCCAATATAACATACCCTTTCCACCTTAGTGACTCATCCAAGGAGGTACTTAATAGAAATCAAGCACTAATAAGCATTAGGCTAAACTAAGCTATTTACCTACCTTGACTTATGAACATTTTACTTAAAGAATATTGTTTAAAAACAATGACGTTTATTATGTGTAAAACAGTAATTAATCTAAGGCTTACCCTTAGTTGGATTTTGGGTTTAAACCTACCAATCTCAAGGTAGGAGGAGTTGTCCTTCTTGTGCATTCTAGACATGATGCAAATGAATTCTTTAAAGTCCCAACTAACAATAGCAGATACTATTATCCTCTACATTTTTAAGGTAAAAGTTGTAGATTGTAAATACTTTCTTTATTAGTTTATGATATAAGAGTCTTGCTAAAGGGTACATTTAAGAGCTAATACTTCTAATGGATTGTTGTCATGTAATTCATTAGTAATGGGATAAGTTGGGTCACATAGCTCTACTAGTTCATCTTCTCTAGGTTTTTCAATATGATGTTAAGCCTTTGTACATTGACTAGGAATGTAGTTGAGGAATCATCGATAGGTGATATAAGAATGTTTCCATTATTATGGGGTTGGACAACTAAATAGTTGAAATATCAAATAGAGGATTAACAGATATGGAAAAATTATATTATGTTCTTTCTTTTTCTACTCTGGAATTTTGCTTTATCAAAGAGGAAGCAGAGTCAGAATTTGATTGTATTGCTTCCTCTTGGTTTTGTTTTTGATTGACTTGTGTATGTTTGTAAAGGCTAAAATGCTCATAGAAGGTTGAATTCATGTTGGTTTCCTTGGTTGTTTTATTGATTTCATTTAACAAGCACACTCTTCATTGGCACATTCATGGGCTACCATTCCTAAGATTTTACAAATGAATTTGATAACTCCTACTATTACAACTTTAATTGCAAGTTTTTCAACAGTCTTTATTGGTTGGGCAATAAGAGGAGTTGATTCTTGGGATTTGTCCTTATTTTTAATTTTTGTTATGCAGGAAAAATAAGTAAAAGAAACCATTTCTCAAATTACTCAATGAAAGAAACAAAAATTAAAATATACCTAAAAATATAAAATTACAAAATGATAGACAAAACCCTTGATGTTTATTGACTTTACCGGCCTTCCTGGTAATGTTGTGAAATTGATGAGCCAAGCAAAATTTGGAGCTGGGTTACTTCGTTATCTTTAAAGAGATTCAATTATCACCTCGTATATGATTGATGCGCAAGTCATATCCATGGAGGAATGGTTCAAAAGTCAAAAAGGACATCAAGATATAAAGTGATTAGAATCGAATCCAATCAAATTTCACACTTATGACTATCACTCATAAGGAAAAACATGAACTTTCATCCTAACTTCTAATCTTATGTTCAAGAATGAAAATTCATGATTAAACCAAATTGAAATGAGGAACATAATATGGATTTTGAGGATCACAAGGGAGACTTCATCTAATCTATGATTTTGCCTTGCTGTTTCTCCAATGTAGCAACCTCAATAGCCTGACAATGGACTCTAATGATCTATAGTTGCCACAAGGCTTAATGAATCCTCAATAAACAAGTTTAAGGAAAACTAACTTCAACTAGATGTGTATTTGTTTGGGCATCAATTATTCCTTCATCCTCATACAATTTTGAGCCACTTATTTATACTAAAAAGGTCATACAAAAACAATGATTGGATGATCAATTGTCATCAAGAAAATTGATGTCAATCAATTAACATCTATCGAAGTTGATAACTATTTTGATCCTCCTCGATCATCGCCACAAATTACCTACTTCTACCTTGATCAATATCCTATTTTGCTCTTCAAGCCTTTGTCCTCCAAGACTCAAAATATCAATCCACATTGCTACCTTGATTTGAATCGATAAAATCAATATCGATTACTGTCACTACCTTAATTACCTATGATGACCAAGTAAAAGACAACATTATCTCTTATCAATTTCTATTGCAAAAATCAATAATCTTTGATAAGCAAAGAATAATAAAAATCAGAGAAATACTCATTTATATAATCAAAATTAAAACAACTTTTAGGGTTTAACACTATTATTACTAAATTACCAAGTGTTTACTACTAGGCATACTAAGTAATAATACTACTAAGATTATAAAATGATTATGTATTTATGCTTAGAATTGATCATACTCATTTAACATATTTAATGTACATTTTAGAATTAAAATGTTAAATACATGCATAAAAGTAAATAAGAGGGAAAGTAAATTTCTAATAAGAAAAGATTAAACTAAGTAGAAATGTTGAAATGAATGTGTAGTAATTTTGATCTTATTGTCATCATGAATTGCATCCAAGTATAATATCACCCAAATAAGATTCAATTTAATTAATTCAAGTTTATGTTATGAGCATTTACTAACTATTTCTAATGGTACAAAAATAAACTAATAGAGTCTTGTTACTATGGTGATTGAATGATGCATTTAATATGATAAGTAAGTAGTATCTATAAGCATCACCTACCTTTGATGCATCAAATTTATGATATCATATGACAACATATGATATGGTAGGTGTAATGTTACACACAAGTTACTAATTGTTCGTCAATAACGTATTGTGATCTCAATGTGTTTTATCCTCTAATGAAAAATCATATTTTTAATTATCATAATATTTAATTTTTGATTTCATAATTTCTTCTTTTAAATCTACAAATATTGATTTAGCCATTTCAATTTTATCACTAGATGAGCAACTATTCTATGCTTTGATTTTGTTGATAACAATGAAATTGTTTACTATTTAATAAACCACCATGAAATTACATTTTCTATATACATGATAAGAAATTGTATTTTAACATCTTGTAGTAGTGTCTCCTCTGTAATCAACATCATTATATCCTTACAAATGATGCTATGAAGGATAATTATAAACAAGACCTTTTTCCATAGTTCCTTTGATATACTTGAGAATTCCAAGGATCATTATCATCTAGTTCCAAGTTGGATTCTAATTAAACCTTGACAAAAGATTTAATACATATGCAATATCTAATCTAGTATTAGTTAGATAAATTAATTTACTAATCAATCATCAAAACTACATAGGATTTTAAGAATTGCTAAATCATCCAACTTGGGGAAATTGCCTAGATCCAAAGGAATTGCTTGTGGTTTGCAGTTCAACATATAATATTTTGTTAATAACTTAATTGTATACTTCTTTTGTGTAATTCGTATATGGTTGAATGACTCATTTATTTTGAAATTAAGAAAGTAATTGAGCATTCCTAGATTTGACATTTTAAATTTAGACTTTATCTAATTCTTAACCTTAACTTTACTAATGTTAGTCCCAAGCCTAGATACACAAGGAGAAGGGTTAGCATCAAGTTGGTATCTAGCTATAAAATCACCCCAAATCTCATGGATGAGTTCTTTTTCAAATTTTGTAGGTGCTAGAGCATTCCCCAAAGATGATGCATAATAGTAATAAGGCATGGTTGTTATGGAAAGTAGATAAGAGCTTATTAGGATGTCCTCTAGAAATGATGTGCAACATCATCACCTAGATGTTGTGAAATATAAACGAAGGATCTTGCATCAAGGATGAATGTGGGTAAGGAAGTAAGTCTAGTAGTTGAAATTATAGCTGATAACTTGAAACATTGACATTTTCAATACAAATACCTCTAAGATTTTTGACACCATGAAAAGATGAAGAATCAGCATTACTTGCCTCTAACAAATAAGATAGAAAGAAGATAAAGATAAAGATTTAAACAAGGGTTACAAACTCTTTTACTTAGAAAAAAGAAAATCACTAAAATGGAGAGGCCATCATCATTTATCAGTTTGTCGAAGATATAGTGGTACAAGTATACCACCATGGTGATCAAATTATGGGCATTAAACTTATGCTTGAAAATGAGATCTTTAACAACATTAGTATTTATGCTCTATAAATTAACCTAGAAAACTCCATCAAGCAAGATTTTTAGAATTCTATGGATCTTGTACTTCGAGAAATTCCCTAGAAAGAAAGCATATTTATTGATGAGACTTTAATGATCATGTTGAATCTAAATACCTATTTCTAGAAGAGGAAATAACATTTAATTACATACAAGAGTGATATGGAGTAAATACGAATTCATTATTTCTTGCTATAAAAAAAGACTAGACCATGTGTAAATATTGTAAGCTTATACTTGAAGAGTTCCTTGCTACTCAACATCGAACAATGGTCATGGATTGAGCTATACATAGCTTCAAAAGTAGTATGAGAAAAGGGACTAAATGCATAGAATGATGAAATTTGAAGTAAAATAACATGATCTTATTCAAAGAACAACTGCTTTGAGAAAATACCTAGAATTGAAATTGCTCTAAACATTTAATTTAGGGCAAAATGGAAAGATACATTCAAAAAATTGAAAAGAACATTTTGGGTGAACCCAAAGGCAAAAAATACATCCCATAAAAGACATGGTAGTGATGGGATGGAGTGCAACATGCTATCGAAAATGAGAAAATATTTTTTTAAGAATGACAACAAAGTATAAAATGGCAACAATAGTAGTAGTCAACGGCAAACATAATATCTTAGACAGCTTTTATGAACAAGTCGGCCTCTCGGCCAAAAAAAATTAGGAATAAAGAAAGGAGAAAATTCTATTTATAAATTCACAAAAATTAGAATTAAAAAACGTAAGAACATTGATCATATCAAATGCATCAAGGAGGTAAATGGAAGAATTTTGGTAAAAGAAAATGAAATATTAGATAGGTGGACAAGTTTTTTTAAAAAACTATTAAATAAAGAATTTTCAAAAGAAGACATGCAAGAAGTAAAACCAAATTTTGGTTTGGTTAGTGAACTTTCCTTTTTTGAGGTGAAAATAGCCTTGTTAAAGATAAAAAATAGAAAAGTTGTTGGACCAAATAACATTACTATAGAAGCTTGGAAAGCACTACGAGATACAAAAGTTTGTTGATTGACACGATTATTCAACAAAATATTGAAGGATGGAGAAATGTTCAATAATTGGAATAAAGTTATTATTGTTTCCATTTGTAAAAATAAAAGAGGTGTAAAACTGTGCAAACTATAGAGGAACCAAGTTAATGAACCATACTATGAAGTTTTGGGAGAGAGTCATAGCACAACATCTCGAACTTGAATCAATAGCATCAAAAAACTAATATGAATTTATGTCAAGAGATCTACGATAGAGGCTATTTTTTTACTATGAAAATTAATAGAAAAATGTAGAAAACATAAATAAAATCTACATATCATTTTAATTAAACTATAAAAAAACATATGATAAAGTTAATAGAGATATTATTTGGTGGCCTTGCAAATAAAACATCCTGATGAATACATTATATCTGAGATTCACGTATACAACATACACCGTATACCAGATATAGCCCCTTGAGCCCATGTCTCAAAGACACCGTATACACCATTCCCGCAGGCTGCACCGGGCCATGTCTCTCACGGCTCTGCAGACGCCTGCAACTTTCTGTTTCTTTTTTTTGGCCTGCGTGAAATAGCAGCGTAAAAAAAAGAACAAAAAATAAAATAAAAATTGCTAAATTCAAGCTCCCAGACAACGTCGCCGAAGGTTGAGATTGCCGATTTTGCGGTTTCCATGTTCAGGCATTCTTTCTGCAGATGAACTTATATGTTAGCAAAATTCATTGTCGGGTAAGTTCCGACCTTGGGTCCAATATCATCGTTGCTGTTCTTAGGCAGTACCGGAGATTTCCTTACCGCCATAAGCACACTTAATTCAAAGCACCGATTTCATACAATAATCCTCACAGATAAAATTAGACCAACCGTAATTCCCTTAAAATTAGAAAAGAAAAAAAGTAACCTATAATCTGAAGTCTTATGGTTTTTTCTTTTTTTTTAAAAAAAAACTCCGTTCATAACAGGTTAGGGTGGTTGAACGCATAAAAGCCTTGCTATTTTAACAGGTCACGTTGTATGAGGTCAATCCAGCAAGCGCAAATGTTGGCTATGGAATCCTTGTATTTCATATGGTCCAAACATATGATATCATATCAAATAAACATCACTTAATCATATTTATTTATTGATTTATCCTGCGTGAAAAATGGGAAGGCAGACGGGGAAAAATAATAATAATAATGGGAAGTTCTGTCCACATTTAACGGAGGAGGAATTTGAAAAGTAGTCTATGGCCTGCAGTGGAATTTGAATTTTTTATCATAAATAAATTGTTATACAAGCTTTGATTTAGTTTACCTTTAATGTTGGACGGTGAGTCTTTTCTTTAAGTGTTACCTTTTGCAAGCCCCACGGATTTGGCTTTGCCGTTTTTGTCTTGCTTTTTGAAAGAAAAGGGTGGTGGGGGAATTTTTATTTTTGGTGGGGCTTCACTTATAATTTTTTGTATTCTTGACTTTGCTGCCATGGATTGGTTATTTATTTATTGTCAAAATGTATGCATGATGACTTTAGGCTGCCATAAGTAAAGTGTCAATACATTACAAAGCCTCCAGATAACTTGGTACAAGTGTTTTGTATCTGTAACAAAATCAACTTTTTCGTAAACAGGGATTTTTAATATTGAAGGCCAAGTAGCGTACTCTATGCTATGGTAATAATTATTTTTAATATTAAAAATAGTAAATAGTATTCTTTTATTGCTTTACATGTAAAAGCTCCTAAAACATTGGAACATTTTCAGAAAAGTGAAGAGGTTCAAGCCTATTTCATTCATGATCCTCACTTTCATCACCGAGATATTCAGGAGACTAAATTATCTCTAAAAAAATTAGGACAATTTGGAAGACAAGAAATCCAGTGTAATGGAGTTAGTGACATAATCACCTAACCTAGGTTCAAACATATTAAATTTCCAAAATGGATTTGTGAGCCTTTAAGATTATAAGAACTACTACAAAACTTGAAGTATGTGTTTATTGAATAAAAAAAAAAACACTAAATATAAATTCAAAATTAAATGAAGAGCAAGGAAACAAATTTATTGATTTTTTTAAAAGAAAACCAAAATCCAAAGCATTAGCATAGTTATATAAAGAATTAAAAGAAGTATCTCCTCATTTATGTTAGCATCAAATATACTTGAAGAATAATGTTACACCCATTAGAAAACAATTTAGAAATAAACTTATACTAAAGTAGGTAGTAAAGGATAAGTTATCAAAGCTATGGAAGGAAGGGGTTATTTATCTTATATTTAATAGTGAGTGGGTTAGTCCAATCTTAATAATATGCAAGGAAAATAAATCAATATAGGTGGCAGGATCATTTCCCTCTACCCTAAATTCTAGAAAAATTAGTTGGACATGATTTTTATTTATTTGTTGGATGATTTAATAGGCTATAATCAAACATCCAAATTACACAAAATTTTTTATAAGTAATTTATTAAATTTCTAAAAAGTAAATAGACTTTATTAACTAAATTATAGATATATATTATAAATATATATCTAAACTAATTATGTAAATATTTATAAGTTTTTTGCCCCAATTAATTTCCATATAAGAAACAAAAGAGCTAAGTTACCAAATAAGCAAGCTATCCTAAAATTCTACTTACGTAAATTAAGATTTTGTAAATTTGCCAAGAACATTGGAGCTCAACAGGCAATTCAATTGTTTCATGATCAAAGATTGCAAACATTTATTGTAGTACAAGGCTTAAATTCTCTTGCATTTTCATATAATAAATTGTCATTAAAGATTTCATGTTTCATGATACCAATTTTTCTTTCTACTTGTAATGAATCAATTAAAGGATAATTCAGTGTACTAATTTAGTTTAATTTAACCTTGTCCTTCCTACCAAAATAATCTAGCATGGTCTATGACAAGCCACCATGGACTCAGCTGGTAGGAGCACAATTAAATAACACATGTGTACAATGGATAAAAATGTAAGTGTGGATGAAGGCAAATTTACCTTGATTTTCTCCAGATATTTCTACCTTGCCTTGTTATATTTTTGTCTATTTAGTCTCATGCCTATCCCCACCAAAATAAACTACCCTATCCATTTTTAATTTTGGGTTCTATGACAATATATAAGGATCTCAAAGGGAACATCCATAACACCACATTTTTTTCAAAGCATAAGCTTGAGAATCATCTCCCTTCCTTTGTAAATTCTCCTTGAGCTTCAATCTTTTGTAGCTATGCTACTAACAGTCCAATAGCCGATTTTCTTGGTGGGGGTTTTCACCTTCAAGGTTTTCCCTAGGGTAACTTTGTGTCTTTTTTATTTTCTGCAATTTCTTTTAAATTCAATATAATATTGGTGCAGGAGACTCGGGATAGCAATTGGTATTGGGGCTAGGTTCCATGCACCATTATTATTTTGTCCTGGTAAAAATCATGACCAACTCTTTGTCCAAAATTGAAGTTGAAAAGTTTAATGGGTCCAACTATGAATTATGGAAGATCAAGATGGAGGCTCTCCTTATTGAAAAGGACTAGCACAATGCAATTTCAAAAGTAAAGTGAAATAAGATGTCCGATGGTGAGTGGAAAAAGTTGAACCTAAAGGTGATAAATTCAATTCATTTATGTCTTTTAGATTCAGTATTGCTTAATGTTTCCAATGATTCTTCTACTAAAGATTTATGAGATAAATTGCAAAATTTTTACTAAACAAAGTCCCTAACCAATAAGTTGTTGTTGAAGAAACGATTGTATGATTGTAAAATGGTTAAAGATACTACCATTATAGAACACTTGAATGTATTTAATACATTGGTCCATCAGTTGCAATCTATAGGGGTGAAAATGGATGACAAAGATCAATGCATCAAACTTGTTAGCACACTTCCAAATTCATGGGAGAAATTTGTGATGGCTGTAAGTAATATGCCAATGATGAAGCGTCAAAGTGTCATGTCGATGGGGACCCCATCGATGGGGCCATGTCAATGTAACGTTTGCTACGTTTATGAGGTCCCATCGACGGAGCTTCACAATAAAGTCTATAAATACACATTCATCCATTATGTTTAGGAGAGTTTAGTTATAGTTGTAGCAGAGCTCCTGTAATTTTGTCATTTAAGAGTTAGAATATTTTTTGAGTGCCTATAGTAGCAGTTAGAAAGTTTACAAATCTTTATTCGAGCATTGATGTACTTGAGCACACTAGTGTGAACGAAAATAAAGATGATCCTTTTGATCAAACCTTGTAGCACTTGGAATAGATTAATGATTTATTTTTGCATTTATCATTTTCATTAATTATGTGATTAATTAAGATAACTAAGACTTTAATTAATTAACTAATTAAGCTAAATAGATTAAACACATAAGTATGATTGCTTCAAGCATAACATACAATGCTTGGTAATCCCAGCAACACTTAATGCTTGGTAACACCACAGTGTCGTATGCGTTCAGGATGTATACAGAAAGTGGGACTGAATGCTTATGTTAAGATAGTTAGTTATTAATTAGCAATTAGATTAGTTAAATTGGTTAATAAATTGAGTTTCAACTTGTTATCAATCGTAGGTGAATAAAATATAGAATAATAAAAATCATATGCCCCAATTACACTTAACCATACAACTAAGTTTCACAAGTGTAGTTGGGAAGACAATGATCGTCACAATTAGATTTCACTTCCTCAAACCAACATACTTAGGAACTTAAGGTCTACAGAATTCAGCTAGATTGCATGTAAATGCTTATAATTCGTATGGTTGGGCGTAGGGTATACTTGCCACTGATCAATCTACCAACTTTATTTTTAATAATATTGTTGATCAATTATTATCTAAGGAAGTAAGAAGGAAAACTTCTACTCCTCAAAATGATGTATTATTTATCAAAAACAATGTAGAGCAAAAGTTTGTTAAGAGGCCTCAATTTAAGAATAAGCCTTAAAAATTTATATAGAAGCCACCTAAATGTTGGTAAAGTTGGTCATGTAAAGAAAGATTGTAAAGCCCCTTTGAAAAAGGGCAAAGTGAGTAATGTACCAAAAAGTGATCAAGCCCCTCTTTCTCAAGAGGGAGATTTCTATGTTGTCTCATCTTCTAATAATGCTTATACATATTCATGATATGTGGACTCAGGTGCATCTCATCACTCACTCCACATGTTGATTGGTTTAGTGAGTATACATCATTTGATCTTGGAATGATAAGATTGGGTAATGATGGTTTATGCAAAGTTATAGGCTATGGAAAAGTAAAGATTCAGTTTAAAAATGGAGTAGTTAAATCAATTTCCAATGTATGTCATGTTTCAACACTTACTAAAAATATTTTATCTATAAATGAATTGGTTGATGCAGGATTAACTATTAGCTTTGGAAGTGGAAAATGTTCAATATTGCATGGTTCATCTCTTTTGGCTTCTGGAATTAAAACAAGAAAGTTGTATAAATTAGAAGCTAAGACATTAAAGCAGAAATTAAATGCATTTGCAGTTATTAATTTAAATTCAAGTATTGATTTGTGGCATAAAATATTGGGACATATAGGTGAACAAGGTCTTAAGAAACTTTACAAGCAAGGTAAATTTAATCTTTCAAAAGACTCCTTGAATTTTTGTCATCATTGTCTACATGGTAAAAAAAGATGTCACAGTTTTCAAAGAAGTAATGCAAAATCTCTTTAGACATTGGAACTAATACATAGTGATGTATGTGAACTATTTAAAGATATTAAAACAAGTTCTCTTGGAGGTGCTATGTATTATGTTTCTTTTATTGATGATTATTTTAGAAAGAGTTGGATCTATTTATTAAAACATATGTTTGAAGTATTTGAAAAATTCATAGAATTCAAAGCTCTTGTTGAGAGTTATTCAAGAAAGAAGGTCAAAATTCTAAGAATTGGAATTTAATGTCTTTTGTAAAGGACATGTAATTCAAAGACTATTCCAGGGACTTCTAAACAAAATGAAGTAGCAAAGCACTTCAATCAAACATTGATGGAATGTGTTAAATGTATGCTTAGTAAATCTAATCCTGACAAGCATTTTTGGGGTGAAGCAATAATGACTACATGATATTTTATCAATAGATCTCCTTCATCAACTCTTGATGGAAAAATTTTAGAGAAAGTTTGGAGTGCTTATAAGTTGTATAACCCACAAACCAAAAGGATTATTTATAGTCGAGATGTTATCTTTAGAGAAAAATGTGGATCTATGAAGGAGGAAACTTCTAATACTGAAACTCCTTCAAATGATGTAACTCCCATGTATGTGCCTTTTGAAATTAATAATGAAATTTCTGAGGGTCATCCTCCCTCAGTTGGGGATTGATGAGCGGCAAGGTACCCCTATGCTCAACCATATGAATATGAGTGTTTCACGCACGATCCGATCAAATTCCAAGGACTAAGTGCTTGTGCACCCTTGTGGAACAAGGATGGGTTGATTGATCGTTGTCTTCCCAAACTTACTTGTATGTCATGATTGTATGGTTAAGTAAGCTTGAGGCATATGATTTTTATATTATTTATATTTTTATGTCTTGTGCTAATAGGGAAAGAGAGAGATAACTAGATAACTAATTTAACTTAACTACTCATTAACTAAGTTCTAACTAATCCTAACACTAGCATCTGTTCCCACTTGCTATACACATCCTGAACTAGTGCAACACTGTTAGGATTACCAAATGCTAATCGTTACTAAGTTGCCAAGCATTACACGCATGCTCAAAGTGGTTGTTCTTGTGTAATTTAACGATTTGCTTAATTGATCAAAATGAATTGCTGTGCTAATAACAAAAATGTAAAGTGCATAAAATAAAATAAATGCATAAGAAAATAAAATAAAAGAAATGCATAAGAAAATAAATCTCAAGTGCTACAAGGATGAATTGAAGAGCTCATCTTTATTGCCATACACAAGGTGTGCTCAGGTACACAATGCTCGAATAAAGATCTGACCACACTTGGAAAATACTCTAACTTTCAAACAGACTACAAGAGTTTCGCTACTTGACTGCTAAAAGACTTCCTTTTCAATTGTGCGCCTGGGCACTGTATTTATAGGCTTGGGAGCAACTACTCTAAAAATTAGAGTAACCACTCTAATAATTAGAATAAACCGCTAGAGTAACTACTCTAATAATTAGAATAAATTGTTAAAGTAACTACTCTAATAATTAGAATAAATTGCTAGAGTAACTACTCTAATAATTAGAATAAACTGCTAGAGTAACTACTCTAATAATTAGAATAAATCAGTAGAGTAACCGCTCTCATCATATCCCCACGACTGAATCAAAACTCATCCTTGAGTTCCTTACAAAATATTGGGAAGGTATGAGATTATTGACTAATTGAAAATTGACGGTGGAATGGGATGACAGACTCAGCATGCCCAATGAATGGATCAATAAGCATATTACAACATTAGTGTTCATGACCATTGTGGTAAACACTTGTACATAAATGACATATGAGCCTTTATTTGGTAGCTTGTAGAGAAAGAGAGAGAAAGAAAATGAAGTGTGTTATTGCCAATGCTAAGATTACACCTTCCGTTATTTATCCATAGCCACGCCACCAGACTTGCTCCTTTCATAAATGCTCTAGTTCCAGTCCATCCTAAGTGCTTCCTCCAAGCCCAATCCATTGTTTGTATGATCGCCATCTACACACACAACACAATCACAAATGAGCAAGGATTGATAAACCACAATGTAGTTGATACCTTACCTTCATATGAAGTGCATTGGCTGAGTTGTGGTTATGGTAGAAACTGGTTCGGAGATTTATCATTGGAAACTACCCAAGGTGTAGGGGTTAGGCAATTAGTAAAATGAAAAAAAATTGAAAAAATTTGTGTCAGGGCCCCCACGACTAAGAGCAAACCTCCAGTAGCTATAAGATGGAAAAATATGAGGAACAAGAAAGATGGGAAAAAATAACAACAGCAATGCCAATAAAATGGATGTCATGGATGGGGATGAAACAAGAGATGATTGATTGTAAGAAATGTTTAAGGAAAAGAACTTAACAATTGCACCAAAAAGGAATGCCAGTGGGTCCTCCCCAAAGTAGGCTCATGCCTTTTATGCCTTGAGAAACCCACAAACCAAAGAGTCTGTAGGCTCTAGGAATTTCATTTGGAAGCAAGAGTGAAAAACTTATCCACAAAAATTCACCAAAGAAAAATAATGCATCAACCCAGAATGGACTAATGATAAAATTGGTAATGAGGTGGAAAATGGGAAGAAATATGGAGAGGAGAGAATGGAATGGAATCCCAAGAATAAGGTTGTGTAAAGCCTCTTGTGTATTTCATGGTTAAGATAACTAAGTAGAACTTCATCTTAAATCCAAGCTCAAACCAACCACATTTAGTGAGCTCGCATCAATACACCTGGCTAATCCATCCTCTTGAAGCAACAAGAATTCCTTCATAAAGAGTGATCACCATCCCGAGAAGAGCGAGATGGAGAAGTAGGAAGTGAGAAAGGACCTTAGTTAGAGGTAACCTTCAGGCATGAGTAACATGTCTTTCCAGTTTCATAACCAATGCTTGTAGCCCATATTGCTTTATTATGTCTAAGGGGTGTGCTTTGAATTCTCACACTTTTTTTTTGTTATTGTTATTGTTTTTTTTTACTTGAGAACCACACCATGCAAAGACTTATTTTTATTCACTTAGCTTCCTAATATTTGAACAATGTCAAAATGGTAGAAAAACCAAGAAAAAACATGAAAGCACCCAAGAGAATGGCCAGCACCAATGGATCAAATCCCCTTGAAGTCACACCCTTTTCATCATTTGAGTCTTTCCTTGGTTTGAAAAATACCCAACCACCAATTCATTAACAAGTTTACTTAGAAAAAGGGGACTGTACAGTTCAATGCCAAAGGAGACCATAGAGTTGTATGGATGAGTGGACGGTATGGACGCATTGCTTGTTTTACCAAAAGAACCATACCTTAATATTAGCATCATAATTCAAAGGTAAAAACCAAACATTAGCAATCAATATGATATAATTCAATCCACCATCATGAGCACTTATTAGATGATGAATAAAAGTAAATCAAACAAACAAAGAAACAGTAAAAACATGAACGATGGTGTAAAAAAAAAAAAAAAAGAAAAGTTGAAAGAATGTGTAAAAACAAATATGTAAAAAAATGTGTAAAACAAAAATTAAAAAAGAACTAGGGGCCTAGAACGGTTAGCATAGCTGGCCATCTTCCCCATGACTAAGTTGGAAGGAGGAGATCCAAAATAGTGAGCAAGGTTGTCCATCAAGAGTTGTAGCATGTGTATTGGCTGTCCTAAGTTCCTAAAAGGTTTTGGTTCATTGGAAGTTGACCAAAATTTTCTTATCTAGGTTCTCAAGTTTGTATATTGTCATGGCCCTTAAAGGAAAAGTTGCATAAATAATATAAGGTCCTTCCCACAATGTTTGAAATTTAGTATGTTGTGGCACATGTGTGAGATTCTAGTAGAGAACCTTATCTCCTGGCTAATATTTAACTTTTCTAATCCTTAGGTCATGACATTATTTATTGAAGGCCTTGTGTAATTCATTAGATGGCAAGGTAGCTAATTAGTTTTCATCTAGCAAGTTAAGGATTACTAACCATTGTTTCTGTGCTAGATCAAGGTCAACGTTGAGGTCACATGCCGTGGATAGTGTATGGAGCTTAGTTTGAATGGGAAGCATTGGTAATTTATCATACACTAACTCATAGGGAGAGTATCTTATAGGGAGTTTCCATGTGTAGCGGTATGCTGAAAGAGCATCGTTCAGTTTAGTGCTCCAGTCTCACCTAAACTTACTAATGGTTCTTGTCAATATCTTCGTAATCTCCCTGTTGGTGACTTCTACTTGACCGTTCACTTGGGGGTGGTATGGTGTAGTCAATTTATGCTCAACCCCTAAGCATTGCATTAATTTCCAAAAAGTTGCACCTGTGAAGTGTGTATCATTATCTGAAATAAGTGCACATGGCACACCAAACCTGTTTATGATTTGTTGTTGAACAAATCGTGTAGGTGTAGATGATGTACAATCTTTAACCGCAGTTGCTTCAGCCCATTTTGTTAGGTAGTAAATGGCAACAATAATATAAGCTTTTCCATTGGAAATTGATGTAATCGGCCCCATACAATCAATTCCCCACATGTAAAAGGGTTCTAATGGTTGAATCCATTGTTGTGGATCCTCCATTCTTGTAGTTATTCCCCCATCATGTTGACAACACTCACAAGATTAGACAAAATGATGGGCATCCCGAAATAATGTAGGCCAATAATATCATGCAAGTAGGATCTTGATG
>MNCI01027794.1:22142-36761 GCA_015680685.1 Gnetum montanum
AACCTTTGAAAAGTTCTCAATAAATCTCCTATAGTAGCCAGTATGTCCAAGTAATGATTGAATATCTTTGATAGTTTTTGGTTGATGGGTAATTCCTTGGATAATTTTGATTTTCTTGGGGTCTACCTCTATCCCTGTGTGTGAGATTCTGTGCCCTAGTACTATGCCCTTTTGGACCATCAAATAGCTTTTCTACTAGTTAATCCTCAAATTGGTTTTTACACATCTTTTTAACACATGCTCCAACTGGTCCAAGGCTTGATCAAAGTTTGCTCCATAAGTGGAGAAGTCGTCCATAAAGACCTCCACACCATTCCCTATCTGCTGTTGTAATATGCTTAGAACTAGTTGTTGAAATATTGCAGGGGCATTGAAAAAGCCAAATGAAATTTGTTTGTATGTGAACATTCCCCAAGGACTAGTGAACATAGTATTGGCTTGGTCTTCTGGGGCTATTTGTATTTGGTTATATTTGCTATATCCATCCAGAAAAATGTAATAGTGATGCCTTGTGATGGTATCTAAGATTTGGTTGACAAATGGAAATGAAAAGTGATCTTTGAATATTGTCATATTTAGTAGCCTGAAATCTATGCACACCCTCCATTTTCCTCCCTTTTTAGGCACAATAACTAAGGGGCTAACCCATTTGCTATCAGCAATGGGGTATATGAACCCAACCTTGAGAAGCTGTTTGATTTCTTCCTTAACTACTTGCTTCAGGTTAGGGTTCAATCACCTCTGCAGTTGTCTTCGAGGCTTCATGGAGGGGTTGCTGTAAATCCTATGTTGGCATATCCTAGGATCTATTTCAGTTAATTTGGGATATGACCAAGTAAAGGCTTTTGACCATCAGTTCTTATTTCTATTGAGGAGCAGACTTAGCATTGATAATTATCAATTTTTCATTTTTAAGGAATGTGTATTCCATACCGGTGGGCAATGGTTTCAGCTCGAGGGGCTTCTACTTAAATTTCTCAAGGATTTCCAACTTCTCCTAGTTGAAATTTTCAAGGTTAAGACTTGGAGGTTGGTGGTGGACTTGCTCTAATGCATCTATGCTATTGATGTAAGCACAAGTCAAACCCTTAGATGGTTCCATGCATATGATTGAACTACTTTCTTGATCAGTTGTCAACCACTGGGTGCCTTCCTATTGTGTGGCTACTACATACAGACATCTTTGTATGTTGATCACTTGTGCACACTAATTTCATGTAGGAAATGTTAAAATTTGCACAAACCATGACCTCTGCATGCAATTACACCTTGTGTCACTATATGCGATGCATGAAACTTTCTTCTTCTTGATCTTTCTAAATGTATTTTCCTTTGATATTTCTAGGAAAAGATCAAATATTCTTAGGCATGCATTGATGGTGCTTAGACATGCTCTTTCCGTTATGATTGGGAAGTCCCTCTTACCATTGTTTACCTGAATCACTAGGAAGTCAGCTGGGTATGACCACCCACAAACAGTGGTAACAATGTCTTCCACCAATCCCAATGGGACAGTGATGGACTGGTCAGCCAACTCTAGATGGATGTTGCTCTTTTTCAATGGAGGTAGGTTCTAGGCCCTATACATTTCTTGAAAAATCAAGTTGACATTGGAACTTGAATCCAAAAGAGCCTTGCATGGTGCATTTCTAGCGATTTGTAAGTATATTAGAGGACTCCCAAGATCAAAGAATTTCTTGGGAAGGTGACCAACTTTGATCCAATTGATGACGACATGTGTTAGCATAACCGTATGCATTGAGTGTAGTAATTGGGTTGAAGAGGGCTCTGAAGTTTTGATTGATACTAAGGCATCTAAGGAATTAGCCGCTTGTGATTACAAGGGCTTGGTCAGTCTATTAGTTCTAAAGAAAGGTCTTTTCTTCATGTGGTTGTTGGAATTAATAGCCCTCGTGGCATGATGTTGCTGTGGCTAGGTAGGGATTTCACCTTGCATCGCAGGAGTAGATGGTAGTGGAGCTATTGGTGGAGGAGATGTGGCTGGATGAGAAGGATGATATGATTGCAAAATATTACCTCTAGAAGAGGGAGTCCCATAATACTCGCAAACTTGGTAGTGAGGTTGAGGAGTGATGTGACCAATAGAGTCACATGGGGAGATTGGCTACTGCATGTAATATCCATATGGGTTAGGTTGCCCATCAGGATATTGTTGCCTTAGTGGTGGCATTCCCCAGGATTGTGGATGCTACCACTGTTGATATTGCTCAATTGGTTGTGGTGGAGTTCCAGTGGGATAATATGTTAAGGGTTGGTGGAACTGCCTTGGGTTACCTTGAGGATAAGGTAACCTTCAAGGTGTTTGCCTTTTGTTTAATTGTGGGTTGAGTGCATACACCCTAGACTATTGCAGATGTGAGATTATAGGGAAACATCCCTTAGGATGGTCATATTGATATATCTCACATCCACTATCATTGTCTATTTCCAAATCCACAAGCTCTTCAATGATGGCAACTTTTCCCTTAGCCTTGCTATGTGCATGTTCAGCCTCTTTCTTTTTTCTTTTCTCACTACCTTGCTCTCTAGACTCCTCTACTATTTTAAGAATAGTTTGAAATCTATTGTCTAGGGAATCCCACATTTGGTCTACCTTTGCTGAAACTTCTGATGTCATCTTTTGGATAGGCAAATTTTTCCTATTCACCATCTCTTTGAGTGGTGACTCTTCTTTATCCTTATAAAATATTATTCCCCTCTTCCGAAGGGAATGATCTTGGTTATACTCTTCCACACTTTCTCTGTTTTGTAGCTCACCTTCTTCCTTAGCAAGTTGCTCCAATAGTCTTTGAATTTGGTGGGGCCTAAGCTCAGATAGTCTTCCTTAGGCATAATTCCCAAGGGTTCTTCTCATTTCATGCCTAAGTCCATCCATGAGATGGCACAGTTGATCCCTTTGCGAATAACCATGGCCAGGACAATGGTGTAATAGTACATAATATTGACCCATGGTAGCCTCCAAGGGTTCATATCCTCCTTGTTTCTAGCCTTGAATTTTCTTTCATAAGTTAGACACTTAGGAGTACGTTTGGAACTTGTCATTAAATAGTTCTAACATAGTACTCCACCTGCGAATGGATTCGAGTTGTAAAGATTGATACTAGCTTTTCGCTTCTTTAACTAGTGTCTATGGAAACAACTTAAGTTTTTGCCATTCGTTCTCTATGTTCTGTAAGGCACACGCATCATGGAATGTTTGTAAATGATTATGAGGATCAACGTTGTATCCTCCTTCAAATCATGGGATGTTGTTCATATCTAATCTATTGATCCTACTATCTTTTTGATGCCTTTTTGGAATTCTAATAGCCTCAGTTATGTCAAACATACTTTGAGTAGCAAGGAGGGGTTCATCGTAATTGTCTCATCCATGGAATCTATGATGCCTATGCTGTTCCCTACTCTCCCTTCTTCTATGTTGTGACTCTCTAGAGTGCACTTGTCCCCTTTCCTGGCTATTTCATCTATGACTTCCACTTTGCCTACCTTTATCCCCATGGTCTTTTTCTTTATGATCGCATCCGGATATTGAAGGAGAGGGTGAAGGAGATGATGAACATGAAGAAGAAGGAGAACCATCACCATGATGGTGTTTGCTACCTTTTCTTCTATGGCCTTAGCCCTGATTGTAATTGCGATTAGAATGTCCACCTTTATTATAAGTTCGTGTCCCTTTTTTGCACCCTTTGTACTCGTGGGTATTAGAACCTGGGTTATGAATAGTGGAATGAAGGTTCTGATACACAACTCCTTTGCCAAATTCAAGGGGAGGAACATCGTTATGTGGGAGATTGACTGAGGTAGGTTCACCACCCTCATTTTTGCTTAAGACATGTCGGGCATCTTAGGACCACTTACCCTTCAAAGACTTATGATGTCTCTCCTGTTGGAAGTCCCTTTGTCGTTATTCCTCTATGGGATGATATTCTCTTAAGTCATGGTTTTGTACAACATATTTTGCATGTAAGTGCGCCATTCCAATTCATGTGAGAGCATGAAGAAGCATGCTTGGGACTAAATGATTGGGAGGTAACACTATGTTACCTTCTAAGTCTTGCCAACATAGTTGTTCATCTTGATGGAGGATAAAGGTGAAGTCTAGTATATACTCATTAGGATGAATATATACCACCTAAACTTGTTGAGGGACTAGTGGATCAATGTCATGTGTATTACACCATCAACTGTTTCTTGTTTCAGACCTAGCCAATGAGGTGCTTTCGTACGAAGAAGGAGACATACTTGGCTATTCAGTGTACAATGTATTCTTGTTTATTATTTTCTCAACTAACCCTAAGGGTTTATTCCAACAGTGTGAATGATTTCCTATGTTCTAGTTAGCGCACAAAAAACTAAGTCCTTGACAACTATGCCAATGATGAGCGGCGAGGTACCCCTACACTCAACCATATGAATACAAGTGTTTCACACACAATTCGGTCGAATTTCAAGGACTAAGTACTTATGTGTCCTTGTGGAACGAGGATGGGTTGATTGATTATTATCTTCCCACACGTAGTTGTATGTCATGATTGTATGGTTAAGTAAGCTTGAGGCATATGATTTTTATATCTTTTATGTTTTTATGTCATGTGCTAATAGGGAAAGAGAGAGATAACTAGGTGACTAATTTAACTTAACTACTCATTGAATAAGTTGTAACTAATCCTAACACCAGCATCCATTCCCACTTTCCGTACACATCTTGAACTAGTGCAACACTGTTGGGATTACCAAACACTAATTGTTACTGGGTTATCAAGTGTTACACACATGCTTGAAGTGGTCATGATTGTGTAATTTAACGATTTGCTTAATTGATCAAAATGAATTGTTGTGCTAGTAACAGAAATGTAAAGTGCATAAAAGAAAATAAAATAAATGCATAAGAAAATAAAATAAAAGAAATGTGTAAGAAAAAAAATCTCAAGTGCTGCAAGGATGAATTGAAGAGCTCATCTTTATTGCAGTACACAAGGTGTGCTTAGGTACACAGTGCTTGAATAAAGATCCATCCACACTTAGACTTCCTACTACAGGCACTTGAAAAATACTCTAACTTTCAAATAGACTACAAGAGTTTCGCTACTTGACTACTAAAAGGCTTTCTTTCCAATTGTGTGCCTAGGCACTGTATTTATAGGCTTGGGAGAAACTACTCTAATAATTAGAGTAACCACTCTAATAATTAAAATAAACTGCTAGAGTAATTGCTCTAATAATTAGAATAAACTGCTAGAGTAACTTCTCTAATAATTAGAATAAACCACTAGAGTAACCGCTCTCATCAAGGATATTGCCCCTAGTGAATAGGATGGTGATAACATGGTAAATGAGGGGAAACAACATGAAGAGGGAGAAAATACTTTAAGTAAAGATGGGCTATAAAGACGTTCAACACATATAAGAAAATTACCCTCATATCTAGAAGAATATGTCCTATTTACTGACAATAATGAGCCATCAACATATGATGACACATGTTTGTCTATGCAAAATGCAAAGTGAGGAGAGGCAACGGATGCTAAGATGTCATTAATTCACAAAAATAAAACTTGAGAATTAATTGAGCTCCCATTAGAGAGAAAACCCATTGAAAATAAATAGGTATACAAAATAAAATATGAGAATCAGTATAAAGCATGACTTGTAGCTAAAGGATTTTCTTAGAGAAAGAGGATTGATTATGATGAAATCTCCTCTCTAGTAGTAAAATTAACATCCATAAGATCATTGTTGACTATCATAGTTATTTATCATCTTGAACTTAAATAAATGGATGTGAAAACAACATTCCTCAATGGTGATCTTGAAGAAGAAATATATGTGCTTCAACCTAAAGGATATGAAATTAAAGGAAAAGAGTATATGGTGTCTCAATTATTAAAATCACTATATGGGCTCAAACAAGCACCAAGGATGTGGAATAAAAAATTTAATGATCACATGATAAATCTTGGCTTCATCAGAAGTGTCAAAGACTCTAGTATGTATGTTAAAAATACAAGTGACAAATATGTTATCTTACTGCTATATGTTGATGACAAGTTAATAGCATGTAATAACATACATGATATTTAGGAGTTAAAACTTTAACTATCTTTTCAATTTGAGATGAAGGATCTTGGTGCTACACAAAAAATTTTGGGCATGGAAATTAAAAGGGATATGGCTAATAAAAATCTTTGGCTTGGGAAATTTGTATATGTTGAAAATATTTTAAAAAGATTTAATATGCATGATTTCAAGCCTGTGACTATACCCTGTGAAACTGGTATTAAAATTTTAATTAAATAATGCCCAAAGAAAAATGAAAAAAAGAGCTCATGGTTAAAATTCCATATGCTAGTGCTATCGACAATTTAATGTATGTAATGGTCTGTACTAGATATGATATTGCTTACATAGTTGGAAAACTTAGTAGGTATATGTTTAATCTAGAGAAACAACACTGGATTACAGTGAAGCAAGTCTTTCAATATCTTCGTGGCATTTCAAATTATGGGATCTATTATAAAAAATGATTTCAATGAACTTCATGGCTTCATTGATGTAGAGTAGGGTGGTGATATTGATAGTAGGAAATCTAGTAGTGGATATGTGTTTAATCTTTTTAGTGATGCTCTTGGAAAAGTAAAAAATAATCTTGTGTTGCTCAATATACCACTAAAACTGAATATGTTGCTACTTACTTGGCATGTAGAGAGGCTATATGGCTTCAAAGGCTAATAGCTGAACTTGGCATCACTCAAACTCCAATTAATATTAGTTTAGTCAAAGTGCCATAAGCATATCCAAGAATCCAAACTTTCATTCTTGAACGAAGCACATTGAAATACAATATCACTATATACAAAAGGAAATTCAAAAGCAAAGGATTATTTTGAATAAAATATCTACTAAAGCAAATTATACAAATGTACTCACCCAGACAAATCTTGCTAAAAAGTTTCTCTAGTGCCAATTAGCATTTGGTCTTTTTCTAACATGATTTTCTAAAAATGGTTTAGACTATTCTTTAAAGCAGCTTAACCTTCAAGAGGGAGAATTGTAAGGCTAGATGAAGGCAAATATACCTTTATTTTCTCCATATATTTCTACTATGCTTTGTTATATTTTTGTTTATTTGGTCCCATACCTATCCCCACCAAAATAAACTACTTTATTCCTTTTTAATTTTACACATTTTTAACATGTGGGTATTGGGTCTCTTATGGTAACCGATCCCGTGGCCTATAAATCCATTCTTGATGGGAGAACAATGGCACCACGAATCATAGTAGGATTGTGGTTCTAGCTTTCATAGACGCTTGAAGATTACATACACCATCATTACAGAGTGCTCGTGTGAAAGAAGAATTAGAATGCCAAATTTAATCTAAGGCATCAATGGCTGGAGGTCAGTTCCATTTGCTCAAGAATTGTGGATTTCTAGTTATTTATGCATGTGAATATCTTGTGTCATTTTCTTCTGCATTTTGCACTTTGATTACTTGTGCCATCTGGTTTTTTGCACAATTATTTTTTTACATTTGGTATTGGAGCATTAGATCTTTGTCTTGATGTGGTTTTCGATGATGGTGCAATTTAGAAATAGTGTTTTTTTAAAAAATATTTCTACACTTTATAGTTTGAGGAAGATCGTTCACTTTTGGTTTCTGCCTGGTGAAAGAGATTTTACTCTCACATTTTGTTGCATTCTTGTGCATTGTAAATCTAGAAAATGGAAACCATTAATATTGTGGCAATGAGGATATTTTCTTTTGTTGTTTTAGAAAGCCAGTCTAGTTGTGCTATCTACAAATATTTCTTGTGCGATACTCTACTATTTGCATCGTTGGCTTGCAATAGCTTGTTGTTATATAAATGTTTTCAAAGGTTCAACATGAAAATGATAGCTTGCAATGTTGACATAGATTTCCTACTTTCCGTATACACTTCTTTTAGTTTTGGGTTTTGTATAATGATTTGGTTTAACTTGAGCAGTTTTAAGGCTAACATATATCTATTCCCTCTACACATAGCTGGATTTGTGAATTATATATGTGATTTTTTCATTTTGGATTGCATATCCAGCATTCATCATTGTTATTATGATTTCTAGTGTTTTTCATATCAGCCAATGAATTAGCATCATTCTATAGGATTTTCTTTTGGTGCTTTGGCCTTCACCTGGGACCTTGGGCTAGAATAATTGAATGAATTATGTTTATACCATAAAGTTGTTCAATATTTTGATAAAATTATGTTTACACCATGTTGAATTTTGTAATTTATCGATTTTATGGATATTTTTGTATATGTATGCATGATTTTCTGCATATGAATTATAACTAGTGATCTATATAATTTTGTATAATTAGAGAGTAGCCACAACATCTTTAATTATTAAAAATTATGTACTAAGAGCTTTTGGATCACATATGGTAACAACATTAAAATTGTGATTAATCGTATATAATATGATAAATTTTATCCCATAAGAAATTTTTATGGTATTTAATATGATTAATTAGGATGACATGTTAAATTATTTTTCTTAATTTACCAATAGGAATTAAGAAAAGGAATATAATTTAATAGTTTCATTGTAAGGATATATGAATCTGTTTGAATTAAAATTTAGCTCACAAGCAATTTTATGTCATTTGATTCATATTTTTCATGATTTACATTGGTAAACATGTCTTATGGTATTTTAACTTCAAATTTAGTGACATAAGCATGTTTAATTATGTAGTTATATAATCTATAAGCTACTCTGATTTTAGATGTGACATTCATGAATTAAAGGGTGATAATTATAAGGTGTGGAAGGGGAGAATTCTTCTTCAGTTAGGCTAGATGGACATTGATTATGCTATCCATAAGGGTGAACCACCTATTATTACAACAATTAGCCATTTGGATGTTATTGGTAATTATGAAAAATGGGAGTGATCTAATCACCTCTATGTCATGTTTATAAAAATCAAGATCTCAACTAGTATGCATGATTCACTGGAATAGTATGACAATGTGTTTGCTTTGTTAAACACCATTGATGAACAATTTGAGCCATCAGACAAGGCATTGACCAACACCTTAATAATGAAGTTCTCATCCATGAGGCTCACTAAAATTCATGGTGTGTGTGAGCACATCATGCAAATGAGGGATATAGCGACTCAACTCAAAACACTTGAGGTTGAGATGTTAGAATCTTTCTTTGTGCACTACATCTTAAACACACTTCCACCATAATACAGACCCTTTAAGATTTTTTATAACACACATAAGGACAAATGGTCAATCAATGAACTAATGACCATGTGTGTGCAAGAAGAGGGGAGACTTGTTATGGAAGTGAAAGAGAGTGTGCATCTAGCTACTCAAGAAAAAAAATAAAGGACAATCCAAAGGCAAGTGGAAGGTCAAATTCCCTACACAAGATGATATTAAGAAGGAATCCAAATGTTATTTCTGCAAAAAGAAAGGGCACATAAAGAAGGATTTTTCTAAATATCAGAAATGGCTTGAAAAGAAAGGTACTCAACTCTCACTTGTTTGTTTTGAATCTAATATGGTTGATGTTGGCCATGACACATGGTGGATTGATTCTGGTTCTATAATCCATGTTACCAATTCCTTGTAGGGGGTGAAAAACCTAAGGAAGATAGTGGGAAGTGAGTCATGCATCTATTCAGGCAACAAGATGCACTCACATATGAAGGCAATTAGAACATCATTTTAGTTTTAAGTAGTGGTTTTGTTTTAGAATTGGAAAAGACATTTTGTATTCCAAGTCTTTCAGGGAATTTAATTTCTATTTCAAGGCTTGTATTATTGGGATTTTTATTTAATTTTACAAACACTATATTTAGTTTATATTATAGATTTGAACTTATTGAAAATGGTACATTGATAGATGACCTTTTCAAAATTAATTTACAAAATGAAACTTCTTATAATTCTATGCATGTTCATGTTGGCATTAAGAGATGTGTTATGAATGACGAATCCTCTATCTTGTGGCATTGCAGATTAGGACATATCTCTATTGAGAGAATAAAGAGATTAGTAAATGATGGAGTACTTAGTACTCTAGATTTTATTGACTTTGACACTTATGTGAAATGCATAAAGGGAAAGTAGACCAATATGTCAAAGAAAGGTGCCAAGAGAAGTTTAGACATATTAGAGATCATACATATAGATATTTGTAGTCCATACATGGATGCATATGGTCAAAAGTATATCATTATCTTTATTGATGATTACTCACACTATATGTATCCCTATCTACTTCATAACAAGAGAAGATTTAGATGACTTTAAGGTGTTTAAGAAAAAAGTAGAGAAATAATGTGGTAAGCAAATAAAGATAGTGAGATTTAATAGAGGTGGTGAATACTATGGTAGATATATTGATGATGGACAAGCACCTGGTCCATTTGCTAAGTTTGTTTAAGAGCATGGGATTGTTGCCCAGTACACTATGTCTAGTTTTCCAAACCAAAATGGTGTGGTAGAAATAAGAAATTCAACATTATTGGACATGATGTGAAGTATGCTTAGCAGCTCCAAGCTTTCTAAATCCTTGTGGACTAAAGCTCTCAAGATGGCCGTGTATATATTAAACCAAGTTCTAACCAAGGCTATCTTGAAGACACCATTTGAATTATGGAAAGGTTGGAAACTGAGTTTGTGAGATATATGTGTTTGGGGATGCCCGTCTGAAGTAAGAGTCTATAATCCACAAGAAAAGAAGCTAGACCCAAGGACCATAAGTGGGTATTTCATTGGATATGTTGAATAGTCTAAGGGATATAGATTTTTATTGCCCATCACATACTACTAGGTTTGTGGAATCAAGGAATGCTAGATTTCTTGAGAATGACTTAATTAGTGGGAGTAGTAGATCTTGGAACATTGTTCCTAAGATAGATCATCCAGATGCTCAACCCACTATTTCAAATGATAGACTAATTATTGTGCACAATACGCCTAGAGCACAAATGCGTACTGAACAACAACCAATCATTGAAGTTCCACAAATTGCTGATCAAGAAGTAGTAGATCTAGCTAAATAAAAGATACCGAAACCTATTGAACAACCTGTTGAACATCATGATCCTTAAGAGAATGATGAACCAACATTAAGAAGATCTACTAGAGTAAGGCGATCAGTGATTCCTAGTGACTATATGGTGTATCTACAGGAATCTAACTACAGCATAGGAGATGAAAATGATCCCAAAACATTCTCACAAGCCATGAGTTGAAGGAATATAACTTGTGATATGATGTCATGAAAGATGAAATGAACTCTATGTCATCTGATGGAGTCTGGGATCTTGTCAAGTTGCCTGATGGTGTAATAGCCATTGGATGCAAATGCATCTTCAAGACTAAGAAAGACTCATTAGGTAAAATTGAAAGATATAAGGCCAAAATTATCGCTAAAGGGTTCACTTAGAAAGAGGGAATAGATTATAAGGAGACCTTTCCTCCTGTATCTAAGGACTCCCTTTGTGTTATCATGGCATTGGTTTCTCATTTTGATCTTGAATTACATCAAATGGATGTGAAAACAAAATTCCTAAATGATGATCTAGAGGAAGAGGTTTATATGAAACAACCTTAAGGATTTTCCTCTAGTGATGGTGAGTAATTGGTATGCAAGCTCAAGAAATCCATATATGGATTGAAATAGGTCTCCTGTCAATGGTACTTAAAATTTCATGATATAATCACTTCATTTGGTTTTGAAGAAAACATCATGGATTAATTTATATACCAAAAGTTCAGTGGAAGAAAAATCTGTTTCCTTATTCTATATGTGGATGATATCCTTCTTGCAACCAATAATAGTGATTTTCTATACAAAGTGAAACAATTTCTCTCTAATAATTTCAACATGAAGGATATGGATGAGGCATATTATGTCATTGGCATACAAATCCATAGGGATTTATTTAGATGTATTCTGGGACTATTGTAGGAAACCTATATTAATAAAGTTTTAGAGAGGTTTTGGATGAAAGATTGTTCACCAAGTATAGCACCCATTGTAAAGGGTGACAGGTTTGATTTGAACTAGTGTCCTAGGAATGATTTAGAGAAAAGTCAGATGAGCAACATTCCATATGCTTTAGCTATTGAAAGCCTTATGTATGCTTAGGTTTGCACAAGACTTGACATTGCATTTGCTATGGGAATGTTGGGCAGATATCAGAGTAATCTAGGTATTGGCCATTAGAGGGCTACAAAGAAAGTGATGAGGCACCTTCAAGGTACAAAAGACTACATGCTTATGTATAAATGAATTGACTTCTTAGAGGTGACTAACTACTCTGACTTAGACTTTGCTGGCTGTGTTGATTCATAGAAAATAACATCTGGTTATGTTTTTATGCTAGCTAGAGGAGCTATATTCTGGAGGAGTGGAAAGCAAACTTTGGTTGTTACTTCCAACATGGAGGTAGATTTCATTTCTTGTTTTGAGGCTACTTCACATGGTGTATGGCTAAAGAGTTTCATATTAGGGCTTATAATTGTGGATTCTATATCTAGGCCATTAAGAATGTTTTGAGACAATTCAGCTACTATCTTTATGGCTAACAATAATAAGAGTGGCAGTCGAAGTAAACACATTGACATCAAGTACTTAGCCATAAGGGAATGCATTAAGGAAAACAAAGTGGTCATTGCACATATAAGCACTGAATTAATGATAATTGATCCTTTGACAAAAGGAATGTCACTGAAGTCATTTAAGGATCATGTAGTTCAGATGGGACTTGGTTCCTTAATATAATTCTTTGTACCTGCAACTTACAGTCTTAATGAAACTATTATTCACTTGTGCTATTTTCTCATATGGTTTGGGCATATAGTTATTAAAGAAAATACACATGTGGCAAGACCTAAAATAAACATTGGGTTTATTCATAAAGTTAAGCGACCATATAAGGAATTACATTTGAGAGATAATGCATTGTAATACATGGAAGATAATAATCACATTAAGAAAAACTATTGCCATGATTCATTCACTTATTTCTTAAACCTTGGACTTGATTAAATATGGAGACCAATTGGGAGATTATAGCATGTGTTACTCACTAACATGCTTTATGCATTAGTTAATGTATGAAAGTGGCCACCATGCCCACTAATGTGTTTTATGGGTTACTTAATGCATGAAAGTGGCCACCATACCCACTAATGCATTTTTATGAGTTGGTTAATGCATTAATGTGGTCTCCATATCTGGCAACACATTTTTTACGTGTGGGCATTGGGTATCTTATGGTAACTGATCCCATGACCCATAAATCTTTTCTTGATGGGAGAACAAAGGAACCACAAATCACAACAAGATTGCAGTTCTAGTCCCTTTCACAAATTCTTAAAGATTGCATACATCGTCATTGCAGAGCACTTGTGCAAAAGAAGAATCAAAACACCAAATTTAATTTAAGGCATCAATTGCTAGAGGTCAGTTCCATTTGCTTAAGAATTGTGCATTTCTAGTTATTTATGCATGTGAATATCTTATGCCATTTGCTTCTGCATTCTGTACTTTGATTACTTGTGCCATCTAGTTTTCTGCATAATTATTTTCTTACATTGCTAAAAATGGTTTAGACTATTCTTTAAAGTAACTTTACCTTCAAGAGGGAGAATTATAAGGGTGGATGAAGGCAAATCTACCTTGATTTTCTCTAGATATTTCTGCTTTGCCTTGTTATATTTTTGTTTATTTGGTCCCATACTTATCCCCACCAAAATAAACTACTTTATCCCTTTTTAATTTTGGGTTCCATGATAATATATAAGGAGCTCAAAGGAAGCATCCACAACACCAAATTTTTTTCAAAGCATAAGCTTGAGAATCATCTCCCTTCCTTTGTAAATGATCCTTGAGCTTCAATCTTTTGAAGCTATGTTGCTAACGATCCACGAGCTAACTTTTTGCTGGGGTTTTTCACCTTGAAGGTTTTTCCTGGGGTAACTTTGTGTCATTTTTATTTTCTACAATTTATTTTAAATTTAATATAATATTTGTGCAAGAGACTGGGAACATAGTTATCGAAAATAGGAAATGGAGCAATGTGACAGCAACAACAACACAATAGAAACGACAAAAAATTACATTGTGAAAAAGAAACGAGCTTTAAATATAGAACGAATTAGTAACTTTAGCAATTTTTATATTTTAGTAAAATTATGTGTATATTTCTTTGTTCATAGAACAACAATTGAAAATGTAATACAATACAATTATTTTTATATACTAGCTTAGATATATATATATATAAAAATTGGCTGAGATGATTTTTAAAAAAATGATGTTAAGGAAGCTCGACTACTAGACGAGGTAACAGGATAACTAAAAATGGAATCACTCATCCCTCCTTTGTTTCTCTACCACTTACCCAATTTAGTTTTACACTCTCGGTCAAGTTTGCTCTTTCTTTCTTTGTTCATGGCCTTTTTAAATCATCTCAGCCAATATATATATATATATATAAGCTAGTGTAGCGGTTTTGTGTCCTATGAGTAGAATTTAATTATTTTTTTATCTTTTAAGTTATCATCACTATTTGCATT
>MNCI01027794.1:38532-49089 GCA_015680685.1 Gnetum montanum
AACATAGATTATAAATAACTAAGATAAATATAATCATTGGATCCCTTGAAATGACTCTTTGGCTAGGAGAGATTTATAAATAATTGGTTATTTATGATTATGGAAAGACATGTGAGTCGGTGGAGAGCTCATCGCTGTTTTCCTCGGCATTGGCTAGGATCATTGTAGCATGATCTTGCCAAAGATCTTCTTGGGGTCTAGGCTACTAGAGGTGCAGAAGTTATCTTTTTTAAAATTTACCAGGTTAACAACCATATCATCCATTAGATTTCATTAATCAAAGAATATGTACATAAAGAAAAGGCCTCACTGTATGCGAGAAGGCAAGAAGAAATTATCAAATTTAAACTCTTTAAGTCCTCCTAATAAGTAAGAAAAATTGTTAAAATTATGACCAAAGTCAGGCTGACATCTCAAATTGGCTACTAATTTTCATGTACTAGAAAAAATGCTAATTCTTTTGCATTTTATTAAAATGCATGTTGCAAATGAAAAAGTAGTCACAATCGTAACAACTAAACACATCTACACCATGGTAACTGCTGAATTTCAAAGCACAGCCATAGAAATGATAAAACCTACACAAACTATACAAAGAAATAAAGAGAACATGAACTTACAAATGTTCTTTTAGATTGAAAAAGGATATAGCAAAAGAAGATTACTCAAGATAGTAGTAGAAAATTACAATTTTAGAATTCCCTGCCACTCCAGAAAGCATTGAAAAAGGAACAAAGCCAATTTGGAATGTTTTTGCATTGGGAATGAAAATGTATAGGAAAACATGCAAAGTACTGATGACAGAAGAGCTCAGCTTGAAGTGAAACTATGAAAACTTGCACAAAATCATCAAAATGTAATGTTGAACACGCTACAATTCACTATAAAAAATTAAAAAAAAACACACATACAAAGATTGGTAAAATTTTTTTTTTCTAGAAAGAGATTCCAATAACCAAAGGCTATTGTTGACATAGAAACTTTAGAAGACCCTTCCCTTCAGGCTATAGCTTCAACTATAGTCATTACTGTCCTTCCTCAAATGTCTCTAGCTCTACCCCTCATCTTGCCCCTCCCTGCAAAATTTTATGCTTAAAACTTATATTTAGACAAAGCTACTCAAGAAACATATTGGCCTAATTCATATATAAATTTTATAAAAAAAAAAACCTAAATGAAGGGATATTTTAGCTATTATAACAAAAATTGTATTATGATTCACACCTTTTCTACCTTTGGGGTCCAAGCTACCATAGGTGTAAAAGTTCACATTTCCGTCCCAGCATAGATGAGTGTGAGATTTGGAACATCGAGTAGTAGTTCCCCAAAGTAGAGTGAGGTTCCAACATACTTGCTACCATCAGCAGGCACCGTGATGGTCGAGAAGTCATGGTCAAGGGTGCTAGCAACGATGGTCACGATCTAGGGCATGAGATTTGAGGCGATGTCAGTGCTATGTCTGGAGTTTCAAGTTGAGCAAGCGACAAAGACATGTAGTGGACTGTAGCGGTGAAGGCGCTGATGGTGATGCTATTGGTGTAGTGCTGCTACGAGTTGTCACCAAGCAAGAGCGAAAGCATGTCAATGTTATCGAACAGGGTGGCATCCATGGTTGCAAAGATGTTAGAGCTAAAGCAGCCACAGTCCCACTTGACCTTGTAAATGGCGATTCATGCAAGCTAGGCCATGCCATGAGTAGTGTCGTTGGCATAGCCGAGCATGCTAATGTCAACCATAGCATTGTTGGTGATTGTTGATAATGTGTGCATGTCATGGCCCTTGGTGTTAAGTGAGGATGAAGTAAGGGCCGACTGGCCTACTGCCTTATTGCTGCCTTGGTTGAAGAAGCACATGTCGATGAGTTTTTTATTGCAGTTGAAACATGGGCCACCATCGTAGGTGCCTTTCTAGTGCTCCAACGAAGCTCCAAAGCTGGTGTCATCAAAGCTGGTTTGATTGGGCTAGGCGGCCTACAACAGTAGTTGCAGATGGACATAGAGACAGAATGGAAATGGAATTCTCATTCCCATTCCCATTCCCATTCTGCATTTGGTTACATTTGGCCTTTTTATATGTGCAGTGGGAATATGAAAAGTTATGGCTCTTTGGTTTACATTCTATGCAACGGGAATACGAAAAGGTATGGCTCTTCGATTCATGTTTTTCCCATTTCATGGGATCTTACGTGTGCATGATGTGGAGGTCGTTACTCGGAGGGAAATAAATATATTTTGAAAAAAATGGAAAAAAAGCCAAAATATATATTAAGAATAGTTTTGGTCATTGATAAATAAAATTTTTTAAATGAGTACATGACATATTAAGTCTAATATATTAACATGTTAAACTTGTAACATACTTAATATTTTTTATACCATATTGTTACTATTATTTTTACATATGATTTTTATTTTTACCACCATCAAACATATTTTCATTATTAGAATTTAGAACTTCCATAGGAAGTTCATCATCTCAATCATCCATAGATCCTCCATAATCCCACATTTGATGAGGACCCATTTTGTAATCTTGAGAAGATTGAGATAATAACCTAATATTTGAATGAACAAAAACTAAATCTTCAACCTTTGCAGTGCCTAGTCTATTGTGTTTTCATGATTGAATAAATGCATATTCTTCTCAATTTCTTTCACATGGTAATGCACTAGAAACCTATAATATATAAATGAATTAAATAAAAAACTTAATAAGAGGATTCTGCTAAAAAATCTTCGTTACATAAGCATGAGGATTTTGATTATCTTCTTTCATAATCAATAAGAGTGAAAAAAACTTTATTAAAAATAACATAGAAATATGCTATTTTAGCTTAAATAAAGGAAAAAACAAAAATTTTGAGACCTTAGAGCATTAGGAAGATTTTTCATCTATTTTTAGATGGTTAATTAAATAATGAGACAAACAAAGGAATTTTTTTTTATTCTTTAAAAGAGGCTATTGCTAATCTTGAGCTGCAAAATAATGTAGGTGCTTCCATTTAAAAAGTGACAAGATTTCAGATGTTGGTTGTAGTGCATTATGCCAAATCCTTTGAACAATTTAGAAGCATTAGAAGTTTTGTTTGGAGCAATCATATGTAGAGAGAAAAAAATTTAGAACAGTTCAATCAAAATATAATTTGTCTATCTCTATTAAGTTAAATTTTTAGTCTTTTGTTTATATTTTTATGTAAATAAAATTATCAAAACTATGAATTGAAATGCCTAAAAATAACATCAACACCCATTAATGAAAGGCTACATTAAAAAGAACATAAAAAAAAATATATTTTTAAAATGATTTTCAAGTTGTTGAAATTGTTGTTTAGAAATTTAGCGTAAATAATAAATTATCTAATTATTATGCTATATATTAAGTAGATAATGAGTTTGACTATATCTTAAAATCATTAAAACATTAAGGAAATTCATTAATATGTAGAAAGAGAGGCAACAAACATGAAGAAAGGAAAGATTAATGTCATTAAATATTTAGTTCACAAAAAAATATTTATAAATATCTATCAAGTAAAATTTAAAAAAAAAACTTACTTGAGATAAAACATGAATTCCTACCTCCTTTAGTAATGGTGTTTGAGTTTCATACTGATTCCAAAATGTAAAAGCATTTAATGTTTCACGATCATATGCACAATTAGGATGTGCAAAATCTCCCTCTTATTTGATATAAATGTCATATTCTTTATTTATCTTTACATGATCTTCTTTACTTGAAAAACCTTGATCAATATAAGTTTTCCAACCTTTGTTAACTTCCTCATCTATGCATAGTCTTTTATGAAACCATTTTGAATTAAAAAGAAACCTAATAGAATAAAGGGGAGAATGAAGCATCCTCCATCTCTTTCATTACATTCCCATATTAAATCCTTTGTATGCTGATCAAAAGAAAATGAATCATTTTGTAAAATCTGAAATAATGATTCTCTCATTTGATCCATTTTTTCAAAAATTTCTCTCATGGATGGTGAATTACTATCACAAAGTCTCAAAACCTCATAGATGGGATAATTTTTTTTAAAGTAGCTTCAACTTGTTTCCAAAATAATTTTTCCCTACCTTCAATAATAAGATCAACAATTTTTTCACATAAACTTGAATTAACACTTGATGAAATTTTTTACCTTTTCCACTCTACTAAAATTACAATTTTCCTAAGAGACTATTTCACTTTAAAAAGACATTTAATTATAATAAATTATGAGGCAAACCTAGTTTCTGCATATTTTAGTAACTATAAAGAGGAGTACTTTCTATAGATGGCTTGTGATAATGAATGATTAGTAATAAATTGCTGAATTTTTTTACCATTTGCTACAACTTTAGGTATTCAATCAACACTATCATGAATATTTTCTAATGATAGATTCAAGCAATGTGTTGCACATGGAGTCCAAAAGATATTTGAATATTCATACTCTATTATCTCTCCTTCCAACACATTATTTAAAGCACTATTTGTGATAATTTTCACAATATTATCTCTTTGTACTGTATTTATAGCCTCACGAAATAATCCAATTAGATAAACAAGATTTTTAACATTTTTTGAAATGTCATGTAACTTGATAAAAATAACACCTTTTGGGGATGATGCAAGGATATTAATAAGTGGTTTGTTGGTATTATCTATCCACTCATCTAATAAAATAGAAACACTTATAATAGATCAACTATATTTTATGCCTCTTAAATTTTCCTCAACTTGAGCTTTTTCTTTAATTAAAAGTGTTGTTCTAATTTTTTCATAACAAGGTGGCACATACCTTTTTGAAGCAGAATTTATCATTAGTATGGATTGTTTAAAATAAGGAGACCTAACAATGTTAAAGGACATGCCACATACATAGAAAAGTTTTGCTATAACTGTATCCACATTTTTTCTATTTGAAGAATCAAACATTATTTTTAAATTAATATTTGGCATTGAATTACTGACATTTGTATGTGGATTTGTACTCTTGGTGCTGGACATGGCATCAAAATGTTTGAATTGCTTAATGAGATCTTCTTTTTCAAATTTTGGTATTTTTTTACACACTAGAATTTGCTCTTTCTTCCCAATTCCAAGCAGGTGATATCTAGCACGTGCAACAAAACTACTTCTATTTATGTTGCAATAAGGAAAAATCCATGATTTGCTTCCTGAGCTGCTATACTTACCTTCAGAATATTTTCTTTTAACATTTACTATAGTTCATAGCTTTTTTTGAAAATCCATTTTTAATAATTGATTTTTTGATTTTTCTCCATGCCCTTTTTGCTTTTCAGAAAGAAAATCTTCTTCAGATGACATTGATCCTATATGGCTATTATAAAAATTCAAAATATTATTTACAAAGAAGATTAAAACAAACCATAAAACAAAAATGTATCCTAAAAATGACTGTTGCAATCGTGCTCTTTGGTAGACAATGTATAACAGAATTCCATCCAAAAAATAAAAATAAAAATAAAAAGATTATTCCAAGTCCAATTCAAAAAAATATTTCATTTTAAATACCACTTAGAGTCTCAGACCAATTAATAAACGTAGTTAACAATCAAATAAAATCTTCAAAGATGGCAAAGAAGTCTATACCAGAAGTCTATGGATGATTTGGTGAGTCTACTAATTGCTGCCTAATGTCTTTGTTTAGTTCTAGTTTTTAACTTTTTTGGGTCTTCCTGTGTTCTCTTATTTTCACTTGAAGAAAATATTTCCAATAATAGAAAGTTGGCAACTGTAATAGGTGAAAGTGTTGACTGGGGATCATAAGGAAGAGTTGAATAATGTTGTAAAAATAGTGGTGATTGAAGTGGGAAGACTTCACTAGCTAGTTGCTGGCTTTTTATTCGTGGGTTTGGTGCTAGAAAGGTTTGAAACAATTTCATCAAACATTGAAGAATGTCTAGATCTACTTGATGAGATGTTTAGGGTTTGTGGGTATCTCAAGGAGATCAGAGATATTCAGCCCCTCAGAGAGTAGAGTGGAGATTTGCTAGAAATGTCAATTCAGCTGATTGTGGAGGGTGCAATTCTATGTTGCTCTCAAAGAGAATCTTTTTTTTTCAAGTAATAAGAGGCTTAATCACCATCATATCTAAAATGATGATTTTTGGGCTTATAATAGAATACCAATTTTGTTATTGTAGGTTTTGGGATGCCTCGGTCAACAAACAACATCTTGAAAATATTAGAGCTTAGTTGGACAAGATACATACACATCTTTTTCTCCAAGTGAGCCTTTATAGTGTATAGCATATCAGGAAAAGTGACATCAAATTTCCCAGACAGATTTTACCCTAATCATGTAGGTATATGCTCTAACCTTTTGTTCAAGACCTCTAAGCAAGAATGGTGAATTTAACAAGCACTCTTAAATTAGTATATTCTCGTTGTTTTGTTGAAAAGAAAACAAGCATTCTTCATTTTGGCTTATTACAGTGAATTCAAGTACTTTTTAATATTTGAATTCTTTCTTATTCTTTAGGACTATAAATGGAAAAGTTAAAAGAAGCTCAACTTAGAATTGATTCAAATGATGTTAATAGAATTCAAGGTTGGTAGGCAAGACGAGCAGCGGATCATGAGCAGCGAAAGGAAGACGAGCAGCAGATCCGCTCACGGCGTGGAAGGGAGTGAGAAGGCGCCCGATAGAGATGCTAGCGATGCGGACACGGAGAGGGAGAGAACAATAGCCACAACGAAGGACGAGGAGAAGCAGGGCGCTAGCAACCTTGGTAAGTCTCCAAATGAAAGGACTAAGTTAAGGTTCAAAGTCCAGCGCCCCGACAGCGCCACCCTGGAAAGCCTTGCTCGCAGCCTAATAGGCAAGTTCGTCTCGGAAGTGGCACGGCCTCGCCTGGACTTGGTCCGGTGCTGGGCTCGGGCTGCCTGGGGGTTAGACACAGTGATGGTCAAATGCCTCGTAGATGACCGTCTCATGTTTTGTTTCGCCTCCCTGGCCGACCGGGAAAAGGTGCTGGTGGGGGGACCTTGGTTTTACAGCGCGCAGGGCTTGGCCTTGGCTCCCTGGCGCCCGGGAGCTCACCGAGACCCGAGACTGTTCGAGCGGGCACCGGTTTGGGTTCGACTTTATGACCTACCCCTCGAATACTGGTCTATTGAATTTTTGCTATCCCTAGCACCGGTGTTCGGGGAGTTTATCAAGTTTGATCATTTCACTGAGGGCATGGAACACTTGGGTTTCGCGCAGTTCTGCATGTGGCGGCCTCTTCCGCTACAGGAATAGAATGAGGTGCTGGTGCTGGACTCTGAGCTTGGAGAGGAGCGGATCCACATTCATTTCGAAAACATGCCAAGGCCCCCGAATACGATGCGGGACTCTCCCCCAGGGGGAGGCCTGGCCATTGGAGACCGGGCAGCGCATGACCCAGAGGGCGGATGGCACCTCGTGGGCAAACGAAGGTGGGGTCCTAACAGGAAACTGCTGGCACACAGAGATGGGCAACAGGAGGGGGGGGGGGGGCGCAGAGAGGGCGCCCCAAAGGTAGAGAGGACCCAAGCCCAGAACGCAGCGAATGGCGGTTCGCATACAGGCCCCGTGAGGCCAGGGACACAGACCACGGCGGACCTGCGCATAAATGGTCTGGGGGAGAAGACGAGGGAGACCGTGACAGGCAAGCCCTACCTCCACGCTCTTGTCGGTGATGGGGCTCTGGCCCCCAACGACCATACGCAGCAGACCCAGACTCGCTTACGGTCGCCGCACACCCCAACTGAGGAGGGCGGCCCTGTCGGCAAGGCCCTGTCGCTGCCCCCGGTTACAAATTGGATAAATACGAGCCATGGGACGGCTCAGCCCTGCCCCTCTCCCGAGGAAAATCGGCCAAAGAACGAATGTGGTTTGATTAGATTGTCGCCAGCGGCCAAGGTGGGAAAACTTGAAAATAGTTCTCGAAGACACAGGACCGCGCAGCTATTTGTGGATCTGGGCGTGCAGCCCACACTCCAGGAAGTCTATCAGAAACATATGTCTCCATGAAGGTCCTCTCATGGAATTGCAGGGGACAGGGTACCCCTTACAAACGACATACCCTAAAATGCATGGTGGGAGATGAGAGGTGCGATATAGTTTGCTTGCAGGAAACGACACTCCAGCAGACGGAGGCCCAAGTGCTGCAATGGCCAGGATGGCACAGCCATCTGGTGCCGAGCAGGGGGCGCGCGGGAGGACTTGCCATCCTTACCAAGGCAGACTTGTACGTCCGGGACACTTCCGATTGGTGCATTACGATGCACATTCATGGGATTGACATCTGGATTACCAATGTCTACGGCGCTCAAGGGTGGAAGACACGCCTTCAGGAACTCGAACGCGTTGCCAGACTGGTGCCCAAGGACGCGGGGTGGCTGCTGATTGGCGACTTCAACTAGAGGCTCTACAGCTGGGAGAAGTCTGGTGGTTCCATGGCGGAGCCCCCGGGGGCTCTTGATTTCCACGCGCTACTGCAACGAAGGACCCTCACCGACATCGAAATCACGGGCTGCAGGTACACTTGGAGCAACTACCGTCAGGGCACCACACGGGTTCAGTCCCGGATCGATCGGGCGTGGGTCAGCACGGTGCTGCTGACAGATTAGGGCATGCACGCATACGGCGGGGTACGGATGGCTTCAGATCATAGGGCTATCTTTTGCCAGTTGGACAGGGACAAGTTGCAGAGCCCCCGCCCTTTTCGGTTCGAATGCACCTGGCTCCGAAAGACGTGGCTTGGCGCGCTGGTCCAGGAAATTTGGCGTAGATACTTGTGCGCGGAGGACCCACGTGATTTCTTGAAGAACGGGCTAAAGGCGTTGAAGCAGAAAATCAAAAAAATTAAAACAGAGGAAAAATACAGTTTCCGAGGATATCGCTGCCGGCTCCAGGTGCAGTTACAGGCAATCCAGGCCCAGCAGGAACAGGGGAAAGACCACAGCAGCGATGAGCTTGCCCTCCTGGCGCGGTTGCAGCTGACGCACAGCGAGGAGGAAGAGTATTGGAGGCAACGGGCCCAGATACAGTGGTTAAAAGCAGGGGATTGTCACACAAAATTCTTTTTCATCGCGGCAAAGGAACACCGGAGTAATCACCATCGCCCCCTGCAACGTTTCCTGCAAGAAAATCAGACGCCCTCCTAGTCAGGTGCTGACAGACTGCTGCATTATTGGCAGCAGGTGTGGACGTGGCAGGCTACTGAGCTGATTTCAATGCAGATTCCCGAGGGCCTGACCAAGGCAGAAAATTCACGGCTTCTGCATCCTTTCTCTCGTCGGGAACTGCACACTGCGCTGCAGGATATGCCGCCTAATAAGGCGCCGGGGCCGAATGGTTGGCCCATTGAATTCTTTCGCGAATTCAAGGATGCGCTGGGGTCGAATCTCCTGGATGCCTTCAATCACATGCTAGCGTGGCGTCAGGTGCGCAAAGAGATTAACTGCTCTCGCATGGTTCTTCTGCCCAAGACGGCGGCGCCCACTTCCCCAGGACATTTCCACCCCATCGGTGTCTGTAACTCGCTTTTGCGGTTGTTCTCCCGCATGTTAGTCACCAGACTGCGCCCGCTCATGCCGCGGTTGGTTGGGAAAAACCAGGCGGCGTTCATTAAGGGCCGCCACCTCTAGGACCAGGTCCTGCTGCTACAGGAAATCCAGCACTCCCTTTGCGTCACGAAGTTCCCGGGCCTCTGCATCAAGCTCGATATCACTAAAGCCTACGATTCTGTCAACTGGGCTGCTCTGCGGCACGTGCTGCTCTCGAAAGGCCTAGATTGGAACTTTGTGGAGCTTTGCTTGCAAATGCAAAGGGGTGGGCGGTACTCCCTGGACATCGATGGGCACCTGCGGGGCTTCCAGAGGACCGGTCGCGGGCTGCGCCAGGGCGATCCCCTCTCCCCTCTCCTTTTTCTGGCTCTGATGGACCTCCTGCAAATCTATTGTGTGGAGGAGGGCATCCAGGGGCTGGATGTGCAGGGCCTTCACTGTCTCACCGCTCACTACGCGGATGACACCATGGTTTTCATCAGGGCCGCCGTTCCTCAGGTCAGGGCGTTGATGAGGGCGCTGGACCGGTTCCAGCGGGAGGTGGGGCTACACGTGAACGCCGGGAAGTCTGCACTGTACTTCACGCACACGCATCAGTCTGTGCGTAGTAGAATTATTCAAATCCTGGGGATCTTGCCAGGAGAGGCAGAGGATAAATATTTGGGCATTCCCATCCACAATTGGAACAGACGACAAACTTGGCAGGCTTTCCTGATGAGAATGCAACAGCGCACGACCCATTGGACGAACCATTTCCTCTCCCGTAAAGGGAAGATCGTGTTGGCGACCGCGGTGCTCAAGGCAATGGCTAGATTCGGTGCATCGGTGGTTGCCTTGCCGTCTGGTGTTATCTCGAAGATCGATGCGATTCTGCGGAATTTCGTTTGGTCGGGAGGGAAGGGGGGAAAGAAGATGCACTTGGTGGATTGGACCACCACTGCACAGCCCCGTGAGGCCGGGGGGGGTAGGCATTCTCCCCTTCATGGAGGAGGTTGCATTGGGGCGACA
>MNCI01027794.1:58259-71513 GCA_015680685.1 Gnetum montanum
TTAAAAAATAGGATGTTGGAGAAATTTCAAAAATTTTAAAGTAGGCATCCCTAGCCTCCATGACTAATAAGCGTAACTTCAGAAGCACATAGGTTTTTGAATAATTGAAACCAAAGGTCTAATTTAGAAGATGACCAAGAAATATTAATGGATATGGAAATAGAAAAGTAGGAAAAATTAATGAAACAGATGAGAAGTAGTTCCAAAATCATGCATAAATTTAGAGAAACCATCAATGATGTTTTGGAAGATATGAAGGTTAGTTCAAAGCCATGATTAACAAAAGTTATGTAAGTGGGTCCTCCCCAAAGCAAGATCCTACCATAATGCCCTTGCATAACCACTTCTATAGATGTTCATGAGCACCTAAGAAGTTAAATGTAGACCATGCCTTTATTCCGAACAACACACAACTACTATGGTTAGGATGTTGCACTATACTACACAAAACCAAAGAGCTCATAATTGCATGTAGTAGTGAGGTAAATTATAGAATGAGAAGGGATTTCAGAGATTGGGATGTAAGGTACTTGACCATGTTCACAATAGGTTCTTATGATAGGTGTGATTAAAATGATCAATATACCTATCTATCCAAGTTCAGACCAAGTCCACACCATGAACAGTGACCTTACATTGATGTGTTCTATCCTGCCAACCACCATGAGTCCACAACCACCTCAAAAAATAATCATCACTTCAAAAAGAAAAGAAAAGAAAAGAAGAAAGGAAGGGCCTTAGTTAGAGGGATGCCTTTAGGCATGGGCAACATGTCTTTCCAGCCCCATAACTAGTGCTTGTAGCCCATTATTGTATCTAAGAGGTGTGCTTTGAATTCCCATAATTGTTTATTCTTTTTTTTCTTTTCCATTTTTTTTATGTTTTATGTTTTTTGTTTTTTTTTTGTTTTTTTTAGATGGAAAACACACGATGCAAATACAAAGCTTCCTTTTTATTGGTCAATGGGGGAGTGATGATACATTCCAAGAAGAGTCATAAACCACATGAAGGAAGTTAAGAAGAGAACCCAACAAGTTCCCTTGAGGTCACACCTTTTTCCATTCCCACTTGGTCATTCCCTCTTTCTTCAAGGTACAATGATCATTGATTAATTTTATTTTTATAAAAGAAGAACCAAATTATTTCCATGAAAAGACCTTTTATTCAGAGAACTGGAGGGATGGATGAGGTGGTCTCACTACTTTACACAATTAATTACCCAATCATCTTGCTAGCATAACACAAAAAACCCAACACATAGTGTTGACTTCTGCATCATGACTTGGCAATATTATTAACAAAAACATAAAAATACATTCATAAAGAAAAAAGAGATTGACTCAAGAAAAGAGAAAAATATTAAGAAAAGAAAAATATTAAGAAATGGAAAATATATGAAGAATAAATTTTTTTTGGACGAAATAGGAAAATGATAAAAAAATTGTAAAACAAAAAATAGTAAAACATAATTATTAGTTCTGTAAGATATATGCATCTAAGTCCCTTATTTGGTCCATTTTTAAGTCTAGGACTAATAAGTAGATCCATTGTCTCCATGCATCTTTGAAATAATCTTAAAATCTCATTTTTAAGACATTGAGTGTCTTCTGGTTTAGTGGCTACTACATAGATTGGTCTTTGTTCACACACTTGTTCCGTAGCTTTGTTGTGGGTTGTGTTAATATTTTGAATTTCTCACCCATAGTTGCATCCTTTACTATTAGTGATGCATGGATTCTATTGTCTTTCCACAATGATAGGTTCATCATTTATGTCTTGTGTTGGAGTGGTGATGATTGTTGGATTTTGCATAGGGTTAGAGGATGTTGGTTGTGAAAAGGAAGGCATTGCACCAGATTGGCATTGTGTTGGCTAGGATGATGTGATGGGTCCATGCATGGTTTGCTTTGACTTATGACCTTTCCTCTAGAAGGAACATTTCCTATGTTGTGGTTGAGGCCCATTGGTATCAGCATGTCCAAGTACATTTGCAGCATAAGTGGCATCTGTTTGTTGATATTGTGGTGTTGAACCTTCCTATGTTGCTAGCGGTGGCATGTGAGTATGATAATATCGAGGATATGCCAAAGGATGAGAGTTGTGAGGTGGTGACCTCATATAAGATGTTGTGGGATGTTGATATTTGGGAGACTGGTAGTAGTGATTTGAGGTAGAGAAAGTAGACATAGTAAAGAAAACACATTGTTGGACATAATATCTATATGGATTCAGCTGGTAGTAAGGGTAAGGTTGGTTTGGTGGTGGCCTTTCCCACGACTGTGGTTGTTGCCACTACGATTGATGCTAGTGTTGAAGCTGGTAATAAGTCCCCCCAAGATAGTATGGTTTGATTTGGGGTTGTCTAAATTACTACGTGGAAGAGGAAATATCCTAGGCATGTACTTCTGTACAAACTTTGGATTGAATGCCCCTACCCAATACTCATGTAGATGCAACAATATTGGGCAATGATCCTTTGGATGGTCATATAGGCAAATGCCACATCCACCATCCTCTTTGGTGGTTGAGTCTATAACCTCTTCTTTTACAGCCATTTCCCCTTCTTGCCAAAAAGTGTTCCTAGCTATTTCTTAATTCTTTTTTCTCCTTTTATTGTGATCACTTGATTCGTTTTGCGCTACTCTCTCCTCTATGATTTCTTTGTAAGTTTTACCTTTCTCATTCATTGATTCCGACATCTTATCCAAATTTTCTTTAATCTCAATGATAGAATTTTGTATTGGTGAGGTTTGTTGTAAAATCACCTCATCAAGAGCTGCCTCTTTTTTCTTATCATAGATATGGATGCTTTTATTTTGTAGAGTTGGATCCTAGTTATTTTCCTCTACATTCTATTGTCTACATAGCTCTTCTTCTTCTTTTGCCACATGCTTGATTAACTCTTTGATCTAATGGGTTTGTACCTCATATAATTAACCTAGAGCATGCATCCCAAGGGTCTCCCTTGTTTCATTACGAAGCCTATCTATGATGTGGAAAAGTTCGCTTTCCTCGAAGAAACCATGGCTTGGGCATCTATGTAGTAGCAACTAGTATATTTCCAAGGCCACTTTCAATGGTTCATCATTTTCTTGCTTCCACTCTTGGATTTCTTTTCTTAGGTTAGACACTCTCACATAGGTTTGGTATTTTTCATTAAAAAAATCCAGCATTGTGAACCACTGGTGAATGAAACTTGGTTCCAATGATCTATACCAGCTTTCAGCTTCATCGGTTAGTGTCCTTGGAAAGAGCTTAAGCTTTTTTCACCCACTTTCAATGTTGTATAAGGCATAGGCATCATAGAAGGCTTGTAGATGATGTTGTAGATTAGAATCATAGCCTTCCATAAACTTAGGGATATTGTTAATATCAAGCCTAGGTAGGTGACTTTCCTTGTAATGCCTATGAGGTATCTTAATTACCTCTGTGATCTACATCAGGCTCTTAGTGGCCAATAAGGGTTCATCATCATCAAACATGTTGTGATGAAAATTTCTATTTCTATTTGTTTGATTATGATGATCTTGACTATGCTCATTGTGATGTCTTTGATTTTTCCCTTGGGTTCGATTTCTATCTTTATCCTAACCTTATAGTGGAGCTCTATCTCTATACCTACATTCATCTTCATTAGAACTAGACATTGAAGAGGAAGAGGAAGATGAGGAATTGAAAGGCTTTCCATGGCTACTATGATGTTCTTTAGGGTCCTTTAATCTATTGTTTCTAGGTTTTGAGGAGGTCTTAGGCTTTGAGGTCTTCCCTAGTTCAAGACTTATGTCATATTTTCCAAGATTTTTTGCCTTAGGTGAATGTAGTCTTGGAGTGTCGTCACAATGGTTATGATCATAAGAAACCCTTGCATAATGTTGGTTACTCAAATTTTCTTCATCATATATCTCGTTATTTCTCCAATGAATGCATTTGCTATACAATGCATTATCACTTTCGAGTAAGAGAGACATTGTTGTTGATTTATGATGTGTGTGATTTAATATTTTCTAAAAGATATATAGTTAATAGCATTACAAAGATAATGTATTATATAACTAATCTAGGAAACTAGCACTATCCCCAACAACAGTGCCAATGATGAGCGACGAGGTAACCCTATGACCAACCATACAAATCATAAGTGTTCATACACTATCCACTCAAATTCCATGGATGGGACTAACTATGGCATTTAGATCACTATGCCTTGATCGCAGTTCGTTGTCTTCCCACTTGGACTAGTGGTACCTTTGTCATGTATGGTTTAGTCTAGAGTGAGGCATATTTATTATTTTATATTTTATTGTTCTATGATTAAAAATAGGTTGACACTCAATTTATAATCAATTCAACTAATCTAATTGCTAATTAACAATCAACCACCCTAACATAAGTATCTAATCCCACTTCCCAAGTACATCTTGAACACATACAACCCTGCTGGGTTACCAAATGTTAAGCGTTGCTGGAATTACCAAGAGTCATATGCATGCTTGAAGTGATCGTACTCATGTATCTAATTAATTAACATGTATGAAAATGTAAATATTAACTAAGTACATGAAAAGTAAATTGCATGGAAAGTAAATCTAATCTAAGTCAAAGTGCTACAATGAATAAGAATCAATCTTGATCTTATTATTGTTCATGGAATATGTCCAAGTACATTACCAATTGAATAAGACTTCGTACAATTAACTCAAATCCACTCTGTGGGCACTCACTAACTATTCTCTAAGATTACAAAATAAAACTATAAGAATTTAGCTACTCTATTGACAAAACTATCAAAAACTCATGTCAAATCGAGAGCCCAAGTACTATATTTATAGGCCAATGTATACCCCATGACATTGGATACTTGATGTCATATCTAGGCTCTAACGTTGGGTATCCAACATTGGGGCCTTGTATTGGAGCCCTATTATTGGATCCAATCAAAAAGTTAACTTTTTATCAGATAACCCAACCAACTGATGATTCATCAATACTTACTTTAAATAGTGTGCATGATATTANACAATCCAATTATCATTTTTTCTATTTTTCATAGAAAAAAACATTTGTTCTAAGATCCACTTTAACATATTTTGTTTGTTTGCATGTTGTTGGCTCCTTTTTCTCCCTTTGTTCTAAGATAGATGTAAAGTTATACACCATGAACCAATAGTAGACTCACAAATAATAGCCGTTGGCCCCAATCTTTAGTTCAACTACTACTTAAGTATGTCTTTTCTAGATTGTGAAAGGTGTGCATAATAGATGAGCATTAGTTGGATGGGTTATTTGATAAAAAGTCAACTTTTTGGTTGGCTCCAATAACAAGGCTTCGATAACAAGGCCTTAACATCGAGTATCCGATGTCAGAGTCTTCACATCAGGTATCTAATGTTGGAGCCAAGATGTTATGTTGTTTTATTCTGTACATAGGGTATATTCTAGTCTATAAATATAGTGCTTGGGATCACAATTTTCAGTTAGTTTTCAAGTAGTTTTTCATAGTTTTGTCAATAGAGTAGCTAAATTCTTGTAGTTTTATTCTGTAATCTTAGAAAACAATCAATGAGTGTTCATAGAGTGGATCTGAGTCAGTTGTATGAAGTCTTATTCAATTGGCAATGTACGTAGACATATTCCATGAGCAGTAATAAAATTGAGATTAATTCTTATTCATTATAGTACTTTGACTTAAATTAGATTTACTTTCCATGCAATTTACTTTCTATGTACTTAGGTAATATTTACATTTTCATGCATGTTAATTAATTAAGAACATAAGTACAATCGCTTCAAGCATGCGTATGACTCTTGGTAATCCTGGTAATGCTTAATGTTTGGTAACCTAGCAACATTATATGTGTTTAGGATGTCCACGGGAAGCAGGATTGGATACTTATGTTAGAGTAGTTGATTATTAATTAGCAATTAGATTAGTTGATTCATTATAAATTGAGTTTCAACCTATTTTTAATCATAGAAAAATAAAATATAAAATAATAAAAATCATATGCCTCACTTTGGACTAAACCATATGTGACAGAGCTACCACTAGTCCAAGTAGGAAGATAGTGAACTGTGATCAAGGCATAGCGATCTAGATGCCACAACTAGTCTCATCCATGGAATTCAACTGAATCATGCGTGAACGCTTATGATTCATATGTTTTGGCGTAGGCATACCTCGTACCTCGCACCTCATCATTGGTGCCGGTGTTGAGGATGGTGCTAGTTATCTAGATTAATTATATTATACTAGATCACTATAAAGGTATTAATGATATATCTTTCAAAAACTCTTAAATCACACACACTATAAACCAACAAAAATGTCTCTCCCACATAGAACTGACAATGCACTATATGGTGAACACATTCATTGGAGAAATAATGAGATATACGATGAAGATAACTGGAGTGATCAAACTTATGTAGGGGTTTCTTAGGATCATGACCACCTTGATGACACTCAAAGACTACATTCACCTAAGGCAGATAATCTGAGAGGAGATGACATAGGTCCTGAGTTAGGGGAGGCCTCTAGGCCTAAGACCTCCTCAAAACCTAGAAATGATAAATCAAAGGGCCTTGAAGAACATCATAGAAGCCATGGCAATTCTTCCAGTTCCTCGTCTTCCTCTTTTCCTTCAATGTCTAGTTCTAACAAAGATGAATGTAGGTATAGAGATAGAGCTTCACTAAAGGGCTAGATTAAAAATTGAATTTGAACCCATGGGCAAGATCAAAGATGTCACCATGAACATAGACAACATTATCATGATCAACCGCATAGAAATAGAAATTTCCCTCACAACTTGTTTGATGACGATGAACCCTTGCTGGCCACTAAGAGCCTAATGCAGATCCTAAAGGCCATTAAGATATCTTGCAGGCATTGCAAAAAGAGTCACCTACCTAAGCTTAACATGAACAATATTTCTAAATTTGTAGGAGGCTATGATTCAAACTTGCAACATCATTTACAAGCCTTCCATGATGCCTATGACTTATACAACATTGAAAGTGGATGGAAAAAGCTTAAGCTCTTTCCTAGGACACCAATTGATAGAGCAGAAGTGTCGTATAGATTGTTGAGATTGAATTCAATTTGATGATGGTCCATGATGCTGAAACTTTTTAACAAGAAATATTGAACCTATGTGAGAGTGTCCAACTTAAGGGGACAAATCCAAGGGTGGAAGAAAGAAAAACATGAACCCTTGAACATGGCCTTAGATAGATATTATGCCTTATTGAATAGATTCCTAGGTCATAGTTTCTCCTAGGAAAGATAAATTTTCCATAGCATAGATGGGCCTCATAATGAAACAAGGGAGACCCTTGGGATTTATGCCCTAGGAAAATTATACGAGCTCCAAGTCCATCAGATTTGAGAGCTAATTGAGCATGTGGCAAAAGAAGGATAAATATGAAAATGGGAGAATTTTGAGAAATATCAATGTGACCCAACTCTTCAACAAAATGAGGTCTAGATCCATTGTAAGGATAATGAAACCACTCTTGATAAGATGATCCTGTAATAAACTTGTCAATAAAAGAGTCTATTGATGAACTTATAGCAAATTTTAATAGGATGTCCAAAAGGATATATGAAAACATTACAACTCTCATTGAGATGGTCGAGGAGAGGATCATGCAAAATAAGCTAGGTAATCACAATAAACAAAGGATATAGAGCTAAGAAATAGCTAGGAACACTTTTCAAAAAATGAGAAAAATGGCTAAAGAAAGTAAGGCTAGAGACTCAACCATAGCCAAAGATAATGGATGTGAAATTTGTGTATATGACCATTCAAAGGGTCATTGCATAGTCTTGTTGCATCTACAGGAGTATCAGGTAGGTGCCTTAAATCTAAATTTTGTACAAAAGCACATGCCTAGGAGATCTCCTCTTCCACAAGGTAATTATAGATAGTACCACAACTGATCATACCATCATAGGGGGACTTATTACCAACCTCAACATGGTCATCAATCGTAGTGGCAACAACCACAGTTGTGTGGGAGGCCACCACCAAATCAACCCTATTTGCTGAAACTGCACAGATATTATGTTCAACACCCTATTTCTCCAACTAGTTTTACATCCTCTACTTCAAATTGTCACTACCACTCTCCCAAGTACCATTAACCCATGACATCCCTTGAGGGATCACCACCTTGTTCCTCTTACAATTCATCCTACCCTTGATATTCTCACACTCCACCTCATTATATGCCATTGCCAGCAACACAAGAAGAGTTGACACCACAAAACAAATGCCACTTGTGCTACAAATGTGCATAAACATGCTGAAACTAGTGGGTTTTAACCACAACATTGGAAACATCCCTTCTAGAGGAAAAGCCGTAAGCCAAGGCAAACCATGCATGGACCCACTGTATCATCTAAGCCAACATAAGACCAATATGGTGCACCACCTTCCTTGTCTCAACCAATGTCCTCTAATCATACACAAGGACCACCATCCTTTAGTACTCCAATCCCAAATCCAAACAATGAATCTAATAGTTTGGAGAGACAAATAAATCCATGCATACCATATCACAATCAAGGGTGAAATTGTGGGCCAACCATCCATAATGTTAACACACCTCCTACCCTGACCCACCATACATTTAACCATCAAGTGTGTGACCAACAATTTTTCTACCTAGCCACCACACCACCAACAGACACCCAATGGCTAGGGCAAGGATGGTTACCAATGTTTCATACATGAATGGATCTTATTTATCCACTTATTAATCCTTGTCATGGCCAAATATTTAGTCGTGGGGTTCAACGCCCATTCTACTCTTTAGGATTCTTAAGTGTTTTTCATCTTTTTCTTTTACAATTTGTTATTTTACACATTCTTTATTTTACATCTTCTTATTTTCATGTTATTAATATTTTCTAATTTTGTTTTTACACCATCATTAGTACATTTTCTATTTCTTGAATATTTTACACTTTCTTTTATATTTTCTTTTATTGTGATGTGATTTTCTAACTTTTTGTTAATAAGTGCTAGGGACAATGGTAATGCGTTGATTAATGGTGGTATGTACTATTTTTGTTATTTGATTGTTGGTGTTTAGATTCTAGCTTTGAATTTTGTTACAAATGATTAGGACATGGGTTCTTTTTCATGAAATAAGCAGTGAGTCCATAGCATCCACCCATCTACAAGCTCTATGGTTTTCCTTGTTCTAGAAACATGCAGTCCCTTTTTCATTAATAAAACTTTAACAAATTTGTGAATTTGGTAGTTTCTAAATTTGGAAAGGATTCAAAGGATTTGGTATTGTTTGTGCCTTTCTGTTTGCCTGGGTGCATGTGTGTTTTTATGGATTTCTTACCATTTCGTGTTGACCAATAAAAGGAACTTGAATAAGTCTTTGCATGTTGTGTTTCTCATAAAAAAATGGGAATTCAAAGCACATCTCTTAGATAAAATCAATGCATATGTATTTGCATGGAATGGTTTCCATTTCCAAAAAAGAATGATGGGAATTCAAAGCACAGTCCTTAGACAAAATAAATGGGCAACAAGCACTAGTTATGGGACTAGAAAGACATGTTACTCATGCCTAAAGGTGCCCTCTAACTAAGGTCCTTCCTCACTTCCTACTTCTCTTTTCTTCTTTAATAAGAAATGGTGATTGTTATGTGGGATCACTCTTATGTCTCAGGGGGATGGAATAGTATTAGAATGACAATGCGAAGTCACTAAATAAGGTTGGTTTTGGTCTAGAATAATGATGGATCTTATCAAGTCAATTAACCATAAAATCTATAAGGGACTTCATGTGACCTTAATCAAGAACTCCATTCCACTCTCTCTCATCCATCTATGATTTCCATGTTTCACCTCATTGCTAGTTTCATGTTCTTGTTCAATGTCCTAGTTTGATGTGTCGAAATTATTAGGTAGTTTCTTCTAGGTTTTTGTAGTTAACCTTCTATAACCATTAATCATCCATTGAGCCCATGAACTCCTTGGTTTGAAGTTATGCAAGGGCATAAAAGGCCTATGCTTGCTTTGTTGAGGACCCACTTACATATCTTTTGGTTGGGTTAGTTAAGTTCTTTACCCTTAGACACTCTTACAATCAAATCTTTTTGTTTACCTCATCAATGACATCCAATTGTGCACATCTCCACAAAATTTTTTAGTAAACTTTCCTTTTTATTGTTGTGAATTATTACACCCTCTTCAATTATTTTCTTGTGTTGAATTTTCCAAATTCAATGGATAGCTTCTCTATTTTACCCTACTTGTAAATCTTCCCACTAACACTACTAAAGGAATCAATCTACCACAATCATAACCTAGCCAAGTGTAACCATTGATGAGATAAGGCATTTAACAAATATGTGTTACACATTGCATACTAATTCATGATTCTATTGTGATTGAAATGGGAAGCATGCATTGGAAGCAGAACTATCTTCACCAAGGATGATGCGGTAGTACCTCATGATGTAAACCATCCATGATTATTGGATCTTTTCTCTCTCACTCTTTAGTTGCCAAGAGGCATTAGATGTTAGTTTTATCTAAGGTGTTCACTTCTCTTATCATGAACACCAAATTTTATAAAGATTGTAACTTTGTAAACTTGGGCACTTAGAGTCTATTTATTCCATCTGAGTCAGTTAATAGTTAGCATTAGTTAATAATTTCATACCTTTCCAATTTTGTAAAGAAAGCTCGATCCTATCCTATTAACTTAAGGATGAGTTTTTATTCAGTTGTGGGGGTATGATGAATCATCAGTTAGCTGGGTTTTCTGATAAAACGTTAACCTTTTGGTTGGCTCCAATAATAAGGCCTCGACGTCGGCTATCCAATGTCGGAGGCTCAACGTTGGGTATTTGACATCGAAGCCAAGCTGTGATGTCGAGTATCTGATGTCATGAGGTATACACCAGCCTATAAATATAGCACTTGCGCTCATGATTTTCTATTAATTTTCAAGTATTTTTTCATAGTTTTGTCAATAGAGTAGCTAAATTTTTGCAATTTTATTCTATAATCTTAGAGAATAATCAGTGAATGCCCATAGAGTGGATCTAAGTCAGTTGTACAAAGTCTTATTTGACTGGCAATGTACCTAGACATACTCCATGAGTAGCAATAAGATCGAGATTGATTCTTGTTCATTGTAACACATTAACTTAGATTAGATTTACTTTCCATGCAATTTATTTTTCATGTACTTAGTTAATATTTTACATTTTCATGCATGTTAATTAATTAAGCACATAAGTATGATCACTTCGAGCATGCGTATGACTCTTGGTAATCCCAACAATGCTTAACGTTTGGTAATCCAACAACGTTATATGTGTTTAGGATGTACATAGGAAGTGGGATAAAATACTCATGTTAGGATAGTTGATTATTAATTAGCAATTAGATTAGTTGAATTGATTATAAATTGAGTTTCAACCTATTGTTAATCATAGAACAATAAAATATAAAATAATAAAAATCATATGCCTCCCTCTAGACTAAACCATATGTGACAAAGCTACCACTAGTCCAAGTGGGAAGATAGTGAATTGAGATCAAGGCATGGCAATCTAAATTCCACAACTAGTCCCATCCATGGAATTTGACCAGATCATGCATGAATGCTTATGATTCATATGGTTGGCCATAGGGGTACTTTTCCACTCATCAATAGCATAGTTCATTCTTTTATCAACAAAATAAGTGTAATAATGTATTAGGTGGGTAGGAAAATGTTTTGTTTCTCCTCCTAAGGAAACTTTATAATTGAAAGGCTAAGAAAAAGGAAAAAACAAAAAAGTGAGGGATGGGGTGTTGGAACCCAAAATAATTGAAACATATGTACATCTCAAGATTTATAGAAGTTTATAACTTGGTGTTATCTAGTAGAATCGAATCTATGACCATAGTTTATAGGACTAAGACCCATAGCACTAGGCTAATATCTCATTGTTATAAAAAAAATAAAAATGAAGAAAAATATGTTTAAAATAATTAAAATTTTAAAAATAAATAAAATTTAATAAATAATTTTAGTGGATCACACTTACTCTACTATTTAGGAATTTGTTGTGTTACTAGCTTTGAAGTCCATTTTGAAAATATATTATTAATATAACAAGATATATAGTTCATATAGAACTTTTAAAATTTATATTATTAAAATTGAAATTTTTTACTTATGTCCATTTGACTAGTTTCAAATTTATTTTTATAGAATTTTTATTAATTTATAACTTAGTGCTACCTAGTGTTACCTAGGAGACATAAATAATATTTGTTGGCCCCAATGTTTAGTTCAACTGCTACCTAAATGAATGTGTCATATCTACACTATGAAAGGTGCGCATACTAGAATTCATTCTTTCATCAATGAAATGAATGCAATAATGTATTAGTTGGATTGGAAAATTTTTTGTTTTTCCAAGTTGGAAAAGGAATCTTCTAAGGAAACTTTATAATTGAAAAGCATGAAAAAAAGACAAAAAAGAAAATTGATGAGAAATACAATTAAAATTTTAAAAATAAATTAACTTTAGAGAGTAATATTAGTGGATCGCACTTACTTTATTATATAGCTATTATTATTAATATAACAAGATATATAGTTCACACAAAACTTTAAAAATATATTATTGAAATTGAATTTTTTACTTATGTTCATTGAGACCATAGACCCATTAAATCTTAATACTTAGAATACTCAATGCTTAGTACTACCTCATAGAATTGAACATGCGACCTAGGGCTACCAAGTGAAGAATCCCTTATTGTTAGGCTAATAACTTATTGTTTAATACAAATAAAATAATGTATATGTTATAAATAATAAAATATTCATAATTAAGAATTATAAAGAATTTACAAGGTTGTAACCTATGAACATAGAAATTAATAATGCAAAAGCAAGTTTTATAATATTGAAATGCGTACCCATGAATTATGCTTTTTGCACCACCTAGGATTGCACTCGACATACACTACCAACAAAGTATTTAGGTTTTTCTCTATTCAATGGTATATCGTTGAAAATGATTTACATGAAGGTTGATGAGTGGCGAGGTACCCCTACACTCAACCATACGAAACGAGCGTCGCACGCGCGATCCGGTCGAACTCCGTAGATGGACTAGTTGTGGCACCTAGATTAGTTAGCCTTAGGTCGCAGTTCGCTGTCTTCCCATCTAGACTAGTTTTGCATATGTCACGTATGGTTTAGTCTAGATGAGGTATA
>MNCI01027795.1:0-13908 GCA_015680685.1 Gnetum montanum
TAGAATGAGTATGATTGATCTCAAGAACTTAAGTGTAATTACTTGATAATCTAGTAGTGTTATCGCTTGATTCACCCAATAGCAAAGTACTTGGTAAGTTTAGTAGTAGTTACATGAAACCTAAGGTGTGTATGGAAGGTTAGGACTAGATATTCATTGTCTCAAGATAGAATAGATTTTTTTACTATTTTAGTTAGTCTTAGACTTAGAACCTTTTTTTATTTCACCATGTTTACTAGGATTATCAATGGCCCTGCAACATCAACATATCATATACCTTACTATGAGTTAAACCATACCAATAGATTTCACTAGCTCATGTGAGAAGACAATGATCACAGACTTAAATCAATTACTAGCATAATCACATTACCTCATCCATAGATTACGACCTAGTCATGCGTGAACACCTATAACTTGTATGGTTGGGTATTGGATTTCTCCATCACTTATCAATTAGTAATCTATTTTTGGAAGATGCTCAGTACTAGTCTTTAGAAGGTAGGACGAGCATTACACAAGCCATAAGGCATTTTATTGTAGGCAAACACCCCCCATGAATTGGTGAATATAGTCTTCTTTTGATCTTCTAGTGTAATTTGAATCTAATTAAACTTCTTGTACCTATCGAGAAAACTATAGTACTAGTATCTTGTAATGTTGTCAAAGACTTGATCAAAAAATGGTAAAAGAAAATGATCCTTGAATGTTGTTGAATTCAACAACTAGAAGTCAACGTAGATCCTCCACTTGCCATCTTTCTTTAGGATGATGACCAAGGAATAGATCCATTCACTAATTGCTATTCGATAGATGAATTCTGCTTTTAATAGTTTCTCCAATTCTTATTTTACCACTTCTTTGAGGTTGGTTGTGTAGTTTGATGACCAGATTTATATAAATTTAGTGTTAATATATATGTGGATCTATACTTGTTATCTCATTGTAGTACCATGAAAATATTGTTGGCCATTTATTAACCACTTCCAATGATCTTCTCTTCTATTTTTTATCAAGATTGGCATTAATAATTACTAGTTTTTTGTTATTTAGAAAATCGTACTCTAGTACATTAGGTAGGGATTTTAGTTTTAAAGGCTCCAATTCATACTTGTTAGGGATCTCTAATTATCTCCATTCAATGTCTTATTCTTGATGTGATTGCACATAGGGATGTTTCTTTCGTAACTATTCTAACTCATTAGTATCTTCAACATAGCCACTTATAATTTGATTAAATGCTTCCATGTACATTTTGGACTTTGTCTCTTTGTTAGTAATGAACCACTAAGTACCTTCTTGTTTGATGACTATTGCATATAGGCATTGTTGCACACATATATCCGTTATACATTAATTACATCTTGGATTGGTTCCTTTTTTTATAGCCCATATTTTCTACACAAAATTGCACCGACTATCATTGTATGTAATACATAGAACTCAGTGTCTTTGTATGATTCAAGCTTTATCTTTCTTGGAGATTTCCAAGGACAAGTCTCTGATTTCTAACTTAGCATCCACACTGCTAAGCCATGGTATTCCCATGAATATAGAAAATCCTCCCTTATTTTTCCTCACATGTATAACTAAGAAATTAGCAAGATAAGACTAGCTACTTATGGTGGTAATAAGATCATTCACTTGTCCAAGTGGAACAATGATTGATTGGTTTGCAATCTTTAATCAAATGTTATTTTTCTCGAGTGTAGGAAGATTCTAGGCTTTGTACATATCTTGTGAAATTAGGTGTACTCCTGACTTAGAATCTAGTCGATCTTTGCATGGTTTATGTCCTACTATTTGGAGATATACTAAGGAACTTCCAAGATCTATTCTCTTCTTGGAAAGTTCTTCTACCTTGATCCAATGTGTGGTAGTTTGAATGAGCATGATAGTGGTCAAATTTGGATCTGTAGAATATGAAAGCTTGGTATTCCCTTCAAGACTATGTATGGATGGGGTTACTATAAACGAAGTTTCCATCCTTTGAATCTTTTTTCGACTTGTTTTGAAAAATGAACATTTCGTGGATTTAGGTTCATTCATCATTACATCATTTTTCATATTTATTGTCCTAGTTTCATTCTTTTGTTGTGTTCGTAGTTCTCCTTGCATAACCAATGGAAATATTAGTAGTAGAGAATTAGGAGGTTGAATTGATGAACTAACTATTGGTTGATGTGCACAAGAATAAGAATTAGGATCCATTCATGATGTAGTGGGTCTATGATACTTAGGTGGATAATAGTGAGAGAATGTATGAACTAAAACATTTCCCCAAGATATTAGACATTGAATGTAATATCTATAAGGATCTGGTTACCTATATGGATATTGCTACCTTGGTAGTGGCATTCCCCTTACTTGTGGTTATTGCCACTATTGTTATTATTATTCTTATGGTTGAGGATAGGCTTTACATGAATAGAATGATAATTGAAAGGGTAAGATAATCATTTTGGCATCTACTTCCTAACAAATCTTAGGTTAAGTGAACATGCTCTAGACTCTTGCAAGTGGATCATGACAAGACAACATCCCTTAGGATGTTCATATTATCCTACTTTGCGTCCTTCTTCATCTTTCAAACTTGAGTCTATTGATTTCTCAACTGTAGCAACTTTTTCTTTCTGTTTGTAATTTTCTCATCTATTATCTCTTCTCTTCTTTGTTCTTGTTTAGAGCTTGTTGAATCTTTCCCTCCACTATCTTGAGTGCAGCAATGAATTTTTCATTCACTAAGTCTCACATTTTCTCTACCTTTATTACAATTTTATTTATTTATTTTTGGATGGGTAGAGTCTTTTTTTAAATGATGTCCTCCAAAGTTTCTTCTTCTTCTCTATCACACATTCTAACATCCATTTTCCTTATTGTGGGATCTTGGTTGTACTCTTCTGCTAATTTTCTTTACTTTAATTCTCCTTCTTATTTAGCCACTTTGTCTATTAGTCTTTGAATTCAATGGGCTATCATTTCTGATAATCTTCCTTGGGCATATACCCCAAGAGTTTTTCTAGTCTTGTTCCTTAACCCATTAATAATATGCCTTATTTATTTCCTTTAAGAAAACCTTGTCTATTGCGATGTCAAGGGATTCATGTATTCCTTATTTCCACCCTTGGATTTGTTTCCTTAAATTGGACACTCTCGAATAGGTTTGATATTAATCATTGAAAAGTTCTAGCATGGTACTCTATCTTTGGATGGATTCTGATTCTAAGGATTGGTACCAACTTTCTACTTTCTTAATGAGTGTTCTGGGAAACAAATTTAACTTCTACCAATCATTTTCAATGTTCTTAAAGGCATGGCCATCGTGGTATGCTTGAAGATGATGCTTTGGATTTGGATGTCGTCACCTTCAAATTTGGGAATGTTATTCATGTCTAGTCGCTTAATGTGACTATCCCTTATGTGTTTGGTAGGGATATACATTAACTCTCATATATTAATTATACTATGAGTGGCTAGTAGGGGTTCTTCATGATCTTCATGTCTGTAGGTTTTATTGTAGTTGTGATCCCTCTATTGCTCATAGTGTCATTCTCTTTTTTCATGCCTTATCCTATCTCTTCTTTGTTCATAGTTATCTTCTTCATCATTAGGATACCTTCTTTGATGTACATGTCTCTCATGATCCCTTTGTATTTGCTTGTCATAGCCTCTTGGTCTTTGTTCCCTCTTATTAGATTCCAACGATTGTGAGGAGGAAGAGGAAGCAGTTAAAGAATAGTATTAGCTCCATGGTTCATTTTCTTGTCATTCTACGGAAGCTCTAGGTCTTGGGCTCCTACTATGTTTGGAGTCTTTTGCATCTCTTCTAGGTGTTTCTGCAAGGGCCCACTATAATTGTATTTTAATAAGTTCCTCTAGAATGATAGGAATCTATGAATAGGATTAATGGATTTGGTGGAGTTTTTTCATTAGAAATGTATCATCATTTATTTCTTCTAAGACAACACGGTGAACTACTTTCTTTCCTTTGTTGTTCTCATGTCTTGTCTCCATGGTAACATTCTTTCTTACTTGTGCTTCTATAGGTTGATATGGCCTGGTAATGTGTTTAGTAATATGGTATCCTTCTTGTGCATGGCCAAGGTTCCACCTTATTAAGGTTTCTTGCAGCATTGATGGTGCCAAATGTTCAAGAGGCAAAACAACATTACCCTACAAATCTCTCCACCTTAGCTATTCATCCTACTAGAAGATAAATGTGAAATTAAGATAGTATGAATTTGTATGAGTATATGAAATTTTGGTTTGCATGGGTGCACTCCAATATTCTTCATTATATTCCTTGTCATGACTATTATGAGCTTCTCTGGCAAGTGGTGACTTTTCCTAAAGTGTAGAAGCCATATTATATTTTTGATGCTTTTGTGTGTATGTGTGTGTTAAAAAGATTGATTTATGTATGAAACATGAACTTTGTGATTCTTAATATAATGAACTCTATAAAATCAACTACTAAGCAAACATTAACACATCCTTGGCAAACAATACCAATGATGAGAAATTGGGTATTGTAACACTCTATCATATAATGCCACCAGTCATAATTTGTGGATGGACAATGTGAGTATGCTAAAAGTTGATAATTGGTTCATGATCATTGTCTTCCCACTTCAAGTTAGTGAAGTGAAAGTGTATGGTTTAACTCTAAGTGAGGCATATGATATCTTGATGTTGTGGGCTCATTTGACCACTAAATGCTTCTATAATAAAAGATGAGAATAAAATCTCGAACTAGGCAATAAAAAAAAACATAAATCTATTCTATCTTATGGTGATGAGCAGTCATTACTAACTTGTCATACACATCTTGGGCTCATGTAATCATTACTGTGATTAACAAGTGTTATGCTACTAGGCGAACCAAGCAATAATACTATTGGGATTACTAAATGATTACACTTATATGCTCAAAATCAGTTGTACTTATTTTGCCTTACTAATGAACATGAAAAAGTAAAGTACTTAAAAATGTAAAGGACTAAGCTAAAGTAAGCATGAAAATTAAACTAAGTAATGAAAATGACTAAGCAGAAAATAAAGAACTAAGAACTAAGTGTAATGCTACAATGGTGGCTAACAATTTTGATCTTTACTTTCATTCATGAACTATTCCTAAGTACAATCCACTCAAATAAAGATTCTGTACAACTGTTCAACACCACATTATGGGCATTCACTCTATTGCTAAGTGTAAACTATGAAAACAAACTACAAGAGTTTCCCTAAAATTGTAATGAAAGTTTGTTCATTCAACATGACCAAGTGTTGGTATTTATAGGGATGAACAAGACCCACTACATTGCATCAATGATGATGTATCAAAGGTTGTAATGTCATGGATACGATATCATAAATGCAATATTGTAGGTACGATATCGTAGCTTGTTCAAAATAGGTTTTATTAGCTGTTGTTATAAGTGTTTTATGTTTATGCCTCTTGTATTTGTCCCAGGTTTGAGGAATAACCAAATGTTTAGAAATAAAGCATTTAATTTAATAAATATGTTACAAGTATTTTTTTAAAAATATGGTTATATTATGTTTAAGTATATTGAAAAAGCATTAGATGATATTTTGACTTTAAAATATTTTTGAAATTCCAAGTTTGATCACACCTATCTCCTAAGACCACAAGTTAGTTTTTACACCATAGCTCCTTTCAATATTCGGAATTTATTTATTATTTATTATCATTTGAAATGATGGTAATGTGCTTATTTATGATATTCAAGTTTAAAAGATGGTAGTCCTAATGATTTCAGTGGCTAGTGAGGTGGTTTTTTCTCAATTTGAAATGTGGGTTCCACTCTAGCACAATTCTTGAGTTGGAAGATGTTTTTGAGCTGGATGATGAAAGTTGCTTTAGGTTGGGCATAGCATGGGAGATGTTGGTATAAGCTAGTTGTAGCTACTCAAAGAGATTATGCTTACACATATTGAAGCTACTAAATTTTTTTCTGAGCTATTAAGTACCTAGTTTGTTTTAATTTAGAATAAAAAACTAACTTTAATAATTTGAAAAAAGAAATGTTTGGCGAATCATCAACCAAACCTCTAAAGTTCTAGCAAGATTAGCATTAACAATAAAATAAGGTGTTACCTTAATAGGAAGACTCTTGATTTAAAAACTTCAAATTTAAAAATTGAAGCAAAATAACCATTGGTCCTCCAACTCTACAAGACCATGTAAATGAGAATTGTGGGAAGATGGTGGAAAATGTTCAAATGCTTGCTATTTTTACTAAATGGCACTGATGCTTTAACTTATAGATGCTTTACTTATTAAATTTTTGGAAAATGGTTAAAGCACTCCAATTATCCCTATGCTACTAAGTACTTTTCTATTATTCAGAAAAAAATGACAACTTTAATTTATTATTAAATTTCAGAAAATTGGTTCAAGATGCTACTAACTAGCTCTTTTTGTTTTTATTTATAAAGAAACATCTACAAATTTAATAATTCCAAAGAGGAAATACTTAACGTACAAAACAATGGCTTCCATGAAACAGGGAAGCAGATTTTGGGTTCTCGTTTTTACAACATAAAACGCTAAACTGAAATGGTAGTCTATCTGCTCTCACATTCCAAATACATCGGTCGTAACAATATATGCTCAGAATTAGTTTAAAGTATGGAGGTTCTATACATTGAAGATATTCTACGAAACAAGCTGTGCTAAAACATTTTAATCCTTCTCATCCGTGTCCCTGAAAAAGTCATTTCCATTATTACTTTACAGGCCATTCATGAAATTGGACACTCTGTCTGCACTATGAAACCATAAGCCCAGCTATTTCTTCTGCCATAAGCCTTGTCACCATCTTCCTTTCCTATAAAAACTTGATGGACTTATGATCAAGGTTCAGGTGCTTCCTCGTAGGCGCTGTCATCTAAAAGACTTAGATATTCGTATTTCCTTGCCAAAAGTTGATAAATGAGAAGATTCAAGGCACTCAAAACAGCCAAGAACCAATAAAAATAATTCAAATGCCCATTATTCAAATTATCTGAGATCCAGCAACTGCTTTTTTGGTTATGGCAGCTTAATTTCTCAACTAGAGAAATGGTCACCTCACTCAGAATGCTGCTAGTGCCCAGCACACTCAAAGAGATGGCAATTCCTAGGCTCTTGATCTTGTCAGGCATTTCATCGTAGAAGAATTCCTGCAGCCCCACTATTGTAAAAACATCTGCTATTCCAAACAACACATACTGTGGAAGAAGACCAAATACACTCAAGGGGATGACTGCATTAGGCATATCAGTAAGGTGGTGTTGCTGTGCGGTTTGGATTCTCTTCATCTCAACTAATGCAGAAACTACCATTGAAATCACAGATATGAACATGCCCGTCCCAATCCTTTGCAACATAGTTATGCCTCTTTCCAATCCTGTTATTCTCCTGGCTACTGGAACGAAGATCTTGTCATAGACTGGTATAAGACTTAGAACTGAAAAGGAAATGAAGCACTGTAAGCTAGCAGGAGGGATTTCAAAGAAAGATCCAATTCTCCTATCCATGGTGCTTCCCTGCTTTGTGAAGAGTGTGCCTGATTGGGAAAATACAACCCCAAATGTCAGACATGATGCCCATATTGGGAAAAGACACAGCACTGCTTTCACTTCCTCCACTTGCTCTAATGTGCACAGCCTCCAATTGAAGCTTGATGTGCATTCATTGTCCAACTTATCTGGGATTGTTGCCTTCAGCAAAAATCTAGAAAGAAAAGCAACTAAGAAATCTCAGGATATGCATTTATGCATACATTTATCATATTATGATACAGAGCTTTAATGCTCGTACTGCCAAGCCGGTATTAGGGTGGAAGGTCAGTGAATGAACAAAAGTTTGACCTCTTCTCCATCCTAGATCTTAGGAAACAAGAATGCAACCCTTATATTATATTAGGTTTATGACGGCATTTAGTTATTTAAGGTATTTTCTGATTATTTTTAAATTTAGAATTTGCATGGGAGTCCAGGGTTTTGTGGGTTATTGTTCTGCTTGAAGGGTTAATATTACAAGGATATAGGAAACCAGGTTTTGTCAAACTGTTAAAGTAACATTGCCCAAGAATTCCAAAGATTCTCAAGGTGAATCAAAGTACGCTGTAGCCACTACTAACAAGGATAGGATATGAGAAGATATCTGAAAAGTGAAAACTATTAAAATAAAAAGCAAAGTTGAAGCTAAAATTAACCCTGTATGAAAGAGGAAGAGTTTATATTAATTGCAAAATTGAAATATAGGGAACAAAATAAAGGGGTAAACCTGTGAAAGTGATAGGAAAAGGGATTTGCTTTTCCAAAAGAAGGCAAAAGTGTAGATCTGGACAGAATTGTGATTTCATCAAAGTCAATTTTGAGATAGCATGAGCTCAACTAAGAAAGCTGTGTAAATAATATTACCACTTCCAATCAAGGTACTTACTTAAATTTGTTAGCACGAACATGGTGGTTGTCTGTGAATGCATTGCTTGAGGCTGATTTGTAATTGAGGGAAATACCCCTCTTATGATACAGTGCCACAAAGACGTGCAGTATCCTGGTTAAGGGACTCCCTCCTGGTGGTTTATGTCTGTAAAATCTGGTTCCACCCACAAAAATGCAGAGGGCAACTGCCATAACAATGGCAGGAATCCCAAATCCGAGAACCCATCCCATATTGTCCTGTATATACATCATCACAGTGACCCCAAATACTGTACCTATGGAAATCCCAAAAAACCACCAGTTGAAGAATGAGCTCTTCTGAAACTTTTCTTCGGCATCCCAAATGTCAAACTGATCTGCACCAAAAGCTTGCAGACAAGGCTTATGGCCTCCCTGCCCTAAAGCAACCAAGTACAAGGCAGCATAGAAAAAACCAATCTTGAATGCTAAGGCTTCTGGGCAAACAACAGCATCACTGGAACATGCAAGTGGCCTTAGGGATTTTAACGCTGGTGACAGTGTTACCAATCCTAATCCCTGCAAAAATCAGGAAACATTTTAAAAGATCCAACATAAAAAATCAGAAATCTCAATGCTCATCCCAAGTGGGTCCAAGAGAGTCAGTCAAACGATAACCTTTTTCAAGTGACTATACCGAAGCAAGAATCCAGGTGCTCTCAGAAACAAGCACTTTACAATGACAATCACTGATTAAATAATTACAAAAATAATAAAGTTTTGTTTACTAACCAGCAGGTACACAAGTGAAGCCCATAAAATGGTCCAGTAGCGCCTTAGATATGAATCTGCAGTAAATGCCCCTAGAAAGGGCAAAAGTCCTGCAATCCCAGACCAAATGTTAACATTCCTGGCGGCAGCAGCCGTTCTTTCATGCATAACCTCTGTTAGATATGTGACCAGGTTACCAGAAATCCCAGCATATGCCACCCTTTCTGCTATTTCGACTCCTACTCCAGCACAAATTCAACAGTAATAAGCTTTTTGACTCACATGAATGCATGAGTATTGTTTTAAATCCATTAAAATTCTCTAATCTGATTACCAATTATGAAACTGGAAGCCTTCCATGTTCCGGTTCCAGCTCTTGCTACAGGTTCCCCACCAAGATTCACTGAACTATCTGCTACTAGAGCCATTCTGTAGACTTTGCTGCTGATTACCAGGTAAAAAAGGCTACCTTGATTAGCAATGAATCACAGCATGCCATGAACAAAGCAAACTATTTAACTTATGAGAACCAAGAGAAGAGTCAACAAGAAAGCTCAGAAACAGGCAACTCAGAGATCGAAAATCAAGAACAGATTCAATGAACCTGTGACTCACAAACCCTAAGAAGCAGGAACTACTTGCAGGATTTTCATAATCAGTAGTAGCTGGGTACACCGATACTTAAATATTTTACTGAAAGAAGAAATTTGGATCCATATCTTCTGGAGCACAATTTTTGGTCAATACTCTTTTGGTAGGGTGGACCTGTCGGTGCAAGGTGTACAATAGGAATCAGCTACGAGTCCTCTTAAGCTAGAGAAGTCAATAATTAGGTTCGTCCTAGCAAATAGGATTATTTCCGTGTAAAGTTTTCTTCGTAAGAGAACTACATTGAAGGATCCAAGATTCATTTTTTTTGGTGAAGGGTGACCACGGGAATTTCTGTAGTCCACTTATTTTGTGGAAAACTAACAATGGTCCCACGGTCCTACAAGGATAGCACTGATGGTGTTTATGTAGTGCATTGAACCGACTTGGGTAGCATCAATAACGAATAGAGAGGTTTGCTGGTAATTTGAAACCATCATTTTGGAGAAAACGAAGTCTAACTATCTAACAGGTTTTAGTTTCCTTTTATGGTCGGAGCATACATCCTAGATTTTACCTTTGCATTTAATGCTCTTTATGCTAACTATTTCATTACTTATCTCTTAAATAAGATTTGTTTATAAGCAAAAACATTCATATAATTTTTTTTTCTTCTTCTTTGGCTTTCTTATTTCCATTTGATTATTTTTATTGTTGACATTACATTGACTTTTCATGTCTTCAAGTTCACAATGTTTTTTTTATCCTTACCTTCAATATGTTTTTTCTTCTCCCTAGCATCATTTCTCTCAAGCAGAAAAAGGATAAGCATTAAACAAATATCCTTCATAATGACAAAAGTTACAAAACTTAAAGAGATTATAATATGTAATTGGCTGGATATAAGTTTTTTTTGCTTGCAATATAAATTTTTTTTCACAATTAAGAAGATCATTTCAACCTTTTTAAAAAAAGTCCTCATAAGAATTAAATGATGTGGAAATAGATTCCACTAAGAAGTGTAACAATCTACTGCTCAACTCCTTGAAAAATCAATAGAAGATTAAATATCTTGACAAAACATAGAACTTTAATCAACATTGCATTTTATGTATAAATGATATTATATCTAAGATGGATTACATCATTGAAGCATTACTTAGCTCAACAAGTAGTGACATTGCATTGCATCATCCTAAAACTAACTACAAGACTACCACTATTACAAGAAGCATCAACACATGGCAATGTAGTTTAAAGAAGTAGTTTATTAATTGCACACTTTCATTTTTATGATTTCTAAGAAGCCACCTACCTTGAGGCATGGGTAATTGTTTTCACATTTTATGGAGCAGACTTATTATCTCAGAAATGGATGAAGATGCTTTGCTGGTCATCCTGATAATCAGGGGAGAAGCTTTATGTTATATCAATCAAGTGAAATATACTGTAAATGAAAGAATTTCTAACTCCCCGTATGAGGCAGCAGCATGGAGTGCATGTTGTAGTAATTACAAAGAGTGCATGGAGGCACCTTTCTAGATTCAAGTGCCTAAGGAAGGAAGATTTTAAAAGAGGAAACAGGTCATCCTGATCAAGAGGAAATGTTGAATTTCAATTAGCAGGTTTTATGAAGGCTGATGGACATTCTTCTGGGAAAAAATCAAGAATTCACAGATCTTCTATTTCATCCAACAGCACTAGACACTTCCACAACATTCCCTATTGTGAAATGTTTTCAGCAGTTTGCACATTACATGGATGCAACAACAGATGAGGTTAGGAATCGGATAATGCCTATCAACCTGCAGATATAACTTCAGTGCCCTTCTTACCGTGATGAGAGATGATGAGAGATGACAGAGGCAACTAGCCATAGGCATAATTATAAAGTTTTGTTCAAATATGTGATGCTTGCTGGAATTAATGACAGTTTGGATGACGCAAAATGACTGATTCTGGGATAGTTGTATTTATCCCCCATTGCCATTGCAATGAAAATATGGCACCTTGTGGGCAACTTGGAAATCCAAGAATGTTTCTCAACCACTTCATTGATTCACCCCCAGAATTTGAAGTATATTTTTCCAATAACTTCAACCCAACCAAGCAGTCCAAACTAGCGCTAGTGCCAATGAAAGTAGAGCTGCGCAAGGCAAGATCTGTGATCAGAATCGCTGCCAAGCCCAATTCAGGCTTCCCAACAGCATCTCCTGCGAGTACGTCCCCAAAGGTAGAGTCTACCATGATGCCAGAGTTTTCCATTGGAGTTACAAGGAGATGGAGATTTACCAAGAAGAAGAGCCGCCGTTGGTTCACAACTGGCCCTGCAAGAACATATATAGAATTGAGGGTCGGTTCATCCACAAGATGGAGCTGGGAAACCCTTTCCTCACTTAAGATCCAACACAAGCTCACGTCTATTTTCTGCAATTCAGTGTGGTGATGATGGTGAGCTATCGCTACAAGCACGATCACAGTTGCGCACCGCTCCATAACTTCATGGCCGATTATGTTCACGTTGTCTACGGAAACACCCATTCTGGAGCCGCAGCCGGAGCGCTGATGCCATGACTGCAAGAATCCAAAGCAAATAAGGATATGAACAGAAACCCGATCCACGTACGGGGCGACCCAAACCAAGAAAGGACATATTCTGCCGAGATGAAATTGATGACACGTGCTACAGTAACAGATAAAACCCGATCCACGTACTGGGCGACCCCAATACGTTGAAGGATTCCAACCCAGAAATGACAATACGTTGAAGGATTCCAACCCAGAAATGACATATTCTGCCGAAGATGAATTTGATGACACATGGTACAGTAACAAGGTAGCAGCACGAAACAAGGTAGCAGCACGATGGAGTATCCAATGTGTTGCATTGAGGTCCTGGAAAGCGTCGTACAGGCATTTGTCAATAATAGGATAACTGTGATCATGGAACCATTGCCGTTAGCCGAAGAGCTGCAAGCTCTGAAAACGGGCGAGGACGACAAAGCCGTTAACTTCAGGCATGCAGGTCTTGGTGAGGAGTTGCATGAACTAAGCAGCAGAGCCTCGTCCTCGTCCACGAAGTTGCTGGGTACCACGCGTTCATCAACCACGGAGAACGAACTATGCGGAATGTTCCAAATGTTCCGCTCCAACTGAATTGTGATGATGACAGCGAGAGCACTTGGAATGGCACTTGGAATGGCAGTAGGGATCAACGTGTCTGTGTGGAGCCCTAATGTTGCTTTACTCTGTGTTCAGCAGGCAGCGCTGCAGTGCCGCTGTGTACATCCCACTTGGGAATCCACGCCCATCCAGCGACAGGTGCTTACAGGACATTTTAGCACAGCGAGTTTTTAGAGTTTTGAAGGGAAGAAACATAACAAAAATTTATAACAACTATCAAAACAACTACCGTTAATGATGAACGGTGGCAAGTTTATCATATGGATTTATTTGCCCCATGAATGTTTATTTTATTGCATTGCTTTATATTCTCATTAGTCATTGTGTACAAATGGGCAAAGGTTCCAATGTAGAGTAGTCTATGTTAAAAATAAAAATAAAAATAAAATAAGAAGGAAAAAAAAATCCAATGTAGAGTATATGTTAAAAATAGATAAAAATAAAAATAAAAAAGGAAAAAAGAAAAAAAACTTATCATGGGACACTTGTTCAATGCCCTATATGAATTAAACACTTGTCAATTATCTATGGTAGTTATAATTAATTACCTTGGTGGTTGTAACTATCAAAAAAAGAACACTTTATTGCAAATATGGTTATAACTTTATTGCAAAGTGTTTCTGCTCAAATGTTTTTGTAAAATTTTATTTATTACAAGTAATGTACTATAAGGACTATATAAACTAAGTGATTTAACAAAATAGGAACCTTCAACAACTCATAGTATTTGACAAAGCTAAATTTCTTTTATGATAGCCAAATATAGTGTTATACACAACCCCCATCATTTCAACATTTACAACAGTAAACACATACTCATGTTTAGTTCATTTCATAACCAGTGAGTCTATTTGGAGGTATCTAGTCCTTGATGTTACTAGAGACCAACAAGCACATAAACCTTGTTTGAATAACACATTCATTTCCCATGACCCTAAAGTCATGAGATCA